>JAULBM010071375.1:0-10062 GCA_032357055.1 Geukensia granosissima | reverse complement strand
TTAACAAAGTGACACCAGTTTTGAGGATAATACGAGTCAAAATAATCTTTTATCCAGTCATATCACTGTGTCCAGCACTTTACTGTGTCAAGCTCTATTGTGTGTCTAGCACATTATTATGTCCAACAAATTCTGTGTCCACACTTACCCAAAGGTTCATTTGTTTACCTTTCACATTTCAACGTGCTGCGGTCGTATCATAATGCGCTTGCGACGCATCTCTGTTAAAACTGCATGTACGTCGTTATCGTTTGCAAAAATATCTAGGGTTAATGAAATATACTCTTTTCAATGACATCAATAATGACGCCATAAAGTAAGGGTATATAGCACCACCACCACCAAACAACACATTGATAAACATACACACACACACACACACACACACAACAGCATAAGGGCTAGACCTGGGTAGGGGTGAAACTAGTTTTCCAAATACTTAAAATCCAGTTACCTATTTAGACCATAGGTCGCCAGGAGACACTACCAATGTTGTGTCTGGCTCCAAAGTTTTTCATAATAGTTTGAGTGATATTCTTAATTTAATTATGAAGGGAAAATCAACTAGGTCTTACGTGTCAGCATATGATAAATATCATTAATGGCTCTTTTCGACTAAAAAATCTGCTAAAAACTAATAGATGTTACTTTATTTTTCCCGCTAATACATAGTATAGAAATATGAGATGTGGCATGATTGTCAATTAGACAGCCATCCACCGAATGACAGTAGAGTTTTAACTTCTACAGGTTCCATTACGGTCTTCAACAATGAACCAGAGTCCATACCATTAAGGAAGCTGTAAAAGGCCCCGAAATACAAATTGTGAAACTATACATAAGACACGACAAACGACCGAATCTAAAGCAAACATGGTGAACATATAACAGTAAATGACTTATAATACAACGATTGATTGATTGATTGTTGTTTAACGTCCAGTGGCAAATATTTCATGCATATTCAGGACGGAAACAAGCCAGCAAACAACAAATTACTATGTAGACTGCAACAAAGGGGCCGGTAAGGGAGGGACTTTTAGACTACCACCGCAAAAATTGCGGGTTGGATAGGGTCGGAAAATTTAGCCTTGTAACTGGCCGCCTACGGACCACTCAAAAAGAGCTGACACAAGGGGTCTTTAGCGTGCTAAGGACGTGGCAATTCCTAAACACGGGGCGTCTTTAACGTCTGCCTCTGGACGGATTGTGAACGACAACTACTGGGCTACAGGTTCCTGGCTCAGGACATCGCATTTGTATGTGGCGGGGTTTAAGTGGTTGGTGAGCGTTCAACCCTCCGCCTAACCTGGGACAGTGGTGTAAAAGAACAACAATAAAAACACACTATAAAAATCGGTTGAAATGGATTTAACACTTGAGGTCGATAATGGAAACCAATAACAAATATAATGAAAACTTAATACAAAATACAACAAAAGTATCGACCTCTAGTGTACTAGCAGTTGCTGTCTGCTAGTGAAAAACCCAAAGGCAACCGATCAGGAACCAAGTTTTCCTTCACTGAGGTGTCAATTTAAACATGTCTGATTGGTTTAGTGTTTAAATATCATTAGAAAACATGGGTTGTGCAAATGCCAATATGAAATATAGACAGATGGTAGAAAATGTTATAACAAGTATAACCTCTTTAGTTCCGATACAGCTATTAACAAGAAAGTCAATATAAATTCCAATAAAAACCATATTTTATTAAAAAGGTTGTGACGATATCCTTTACGGATAAATTTATTGAGATGAATTTAAAGACCATGTGGATTATATTTAAATTTCAGAGCCTTATATAACAGTTTCCGTAAAAAGTAGGATGTGATATCCCATGTTAGGCTATTTTCAGAAAATAAAAGAAACCATTCTGTAAAAGCTTTTGTCCGACTTGACAAGTGTTGTAAGAGATATTGCATCAGTTTTGTTTGTTTATTTGTTTTTGGGTTTAACGCCACTTTCTTTAATATTTCAGTCATATCGCGGCGGTCAATTTTACTGGTAAAGAAAGTCGGAGTACCGTGAAAGAATCATCGATCTTGGGCAGATAACTGAAAACCTCATCACGTGCGATGCTTGATAAATGCAACCAGTTTTTGTCTGGTACAAAATCAGGCGCTAATTTACGCCGTATAGCTGATAGGCTACAGTGACCTGTACAGGAAAGTTTAAAATCGACTACCTAGACCAATCGGCCACCTAGGCCCCCATATTACATCTGAACCGAGTGTTTAAATGACAATTCGATAATGAGGCCCTGAAAACGTTAATGGGATTTACCCATTGTAAAATCAAGAAAATATTACACGCGCTATGACTTCACAGTGTGTTTTAAACACAGACATAACGACGTCATTATGTTATTTGCGAAAAGCGTGTATCGTCATTCAACGGCATTTTTTATATTTAACATATAATACTATGTTAGAATCGAAAATGTTCATGACAACCATATGCTTTTTAACGAAAATAACAGTACAGTGCATTTTTTCTTATATTCAACTAAATATACTAAATTTAAAAAAAACTTACTTGCAATAATCAAGTATTCCTTGGATATTACAAACTGGAAACACTGAGTTCTGTATATTTTAAAATATATAAACGCATTGACTACGTAAGTACCACTCTAAAAAGTAAAGTAAAACTTTGTAAAGCAACGCTAAACTTTTTAAAACAAAGCTTAAAACTTTGCTAAACAAAATTAAATACTGACAACATTGCACAGTATTAAGCAATTGAAATACAGTGCTTACAGTGCTTAGAGGTGGACTGAAAATGGAAGCAGGACTATCATCTATTTTGTTTATTTTTCGCAAAGGTAAGAACTTGAAACCTTTACTCGTCAGCTAGCAGCAGCGGGAATGAATCAATCCCGGCATCCCAATATAAGATATCATCGGCTTAAGGGCACCATGTATAACAGGCGTATTTTCCTACACGGTAGTTTTAACTATGATACGAACAAAAATGTATCAACAACCTGCACTATTATGGCCATATATATTAGAACTGAAAAAATGTGTTACATTGTAAAATATTTATATTTCTGTCATAGAATACAAGTTTACCAATGATAAAGAAATGTGGTAATTTTTTTATTATCTATATGTACATTTCAAGTAACCTCTCATCAGCAGCATTGGAACTAAAACTTAAGGAAGTCCTAGTTGGTCCATCAAAGGAATCGTATGTAAATTATTTGGCCTAGGCAAGCTAATAAGTTAAAATTTTCTCGCTTAAATTCCAATAGAAAAAGAGGTTTCATTGAAAATCAAATAAACTAACACATTAAATATAAAAGAAATCAAAATTTAAAGATTGTAAATTTTGAAAAAAGAAAGGTTCTGAGAGGGTTTATTAACGGAAGATGAGTTTATTTATTTTAGCAGTAATAAATATATTACAGAAGAAAATGTTTGGGATATTGCTTTGCAAAAAGAGTTCATGTAATATAGCAATATTTGCACTCCATATTCCTTTTTCGTTATTCCAAGCGCTACGCGATAGCGCGGGGATCGTTGTACGTAAGTTCGTATTGCGTGAATGTCAAGGATAATCTAAGGTGCGATCAGACGTCGGAAGATGAAATTTTATAGTACTTTTTTTCGTCATGCCACTCCTGTTAGAATTTGGTGGGCGAGTTTTTTAACAGACAGCTGGCATTCCATTGGGCACAAATTGTGCGCCCCTACTAGCTTGCTTAGGTTCGCAATTGAAGCAGAATTATTCAGTGACTAACACATTTGGCCAGATCGTTTAATTTATTTTTTGCTATATCAATGAAAATTCGTATTACGTTTAGTGAACATCTCGACCAAATATATCCCAGCGAACTAGAAATTAAGGAAATTACAGCCTCAACAAAATATGCTTCATACCTAGATTTATTCTGCGAAATTTTTTTCCTTTTTTAAACTTCCCATATATATGTGGCAATGTTCCTGCTTCGCCTGCCTTCAGGGTTTATGTTTCGCAGTTAATTCGATACTCTCGTGCCTTTCCCAAGTAGCAGAAGAGAGCATTTCTTTTCTCGCATAAATTACTACAACAAGGATACCACCAATCAAGGTTGAAGTCGTCCCTTCTAAAATTTTATGGTCGGCATTACGAATTTGTTGATCCATATGGTATCAGTGTATCTGACCTGTACCTTTTGTTTTGTTTCTTATTTGTCTTTGCACTTTTGATCTCTAGCATGGGTATTCTACACTGGACTGTTGGGTTATTTGGAATACGGAACCGAAAATTGACGCAGTAATTGTAATTCAGATTTAGACTGTTCCAAAGGAAACGAAATTTATAATGCCTCCAGCGGTTGGGATACGTAGGAGGCATAGGGTACCTTATTACACTACAGTTAATACTAGTTAAGACCCCGGAGGTCAGCCTCACCACCCTAGTTCTGGAAATTAAAATTATCTGAAAACCGTTCAGATTCCCACCCGACACCATATATATTCTAAGTCGGCATGATAAGGCAATGTTAATGATCATCCCTTGAGTCAGCCCCACCCCCTTATTCTGAAATTATCTGAAAAACCGTTCAGACCTCTACCCAAAACCATATATGTTTGCATGATATGGCAATGTTTATAAGCATCCCGCGGGGTTTCCCCCTTCATTTTGAAAAGTACAAGTTATATCGAGGAAAATATAAAGACCCCATCCTTAAATAAAATATATTTTAAGTGAGCATGAAAAGACAGATTTCATTGACATCCCTGGGTTTCTACCCTCATCCCTAATTTTGACAAGTACACAGTACCTCAAACAAAGATTATGATTTCTGTTTTTCTTTGTTGTTCCTTAAAAAAGTGAAAAGAACAAGTTTTAATGTCATACCATTTCCTCATGTAAAAATGTGAATGCTGAAACAGTTCACATTTCTTTATATTAACTCGACATCGAATGTGAATTGAATGCAACTAAAATAACATATCAGCCACCCTTATATTCAAAAACCTTCTTTTACTTATTTCTCTTTTTTTACTGTCACACTCTATCTAGAGATGTGTGGGGATATGTTGCATGGTTGCTTCTATTTTTTAAATTTAAAAACTCCTCCGGTTTTTCTGGTTCCGAAAGATCTGTTTTGTTTCATAGGATACTCATGTTCTTAAAAATTTTATTATACGCTTCTCCAAAGTTATTTATTTATTCCTTGTTATTTGTTCATGTATTTTACTCAACAGATTCTGCTTATATAAAACCCATAAAAATCAAGCGAAACTTTTTCCCAACAATTTTTTAAATGCTTATATTTCAACCCCTTCAATTTTATCTGTTAGTTGTGTTCAAGAATTATAATTTTGAACCGGACATTAGTTTACCCATGTGTCCATCCTCCGTTTCAGGGTCATTTCCGCTCCGCTTTCAGACTCCTTGCAAAATTACCCTGCATTCAGCCCTTTCACAATGACAAGAATCTTGTCATTATCAATGCGCACGCGGAATGATATGTATGTGATTATTTTTAAATTTAAAAGGCAAAAATAAAATATGATATATCTTCGTATTTTGATCGACTATTGTTGCTTCATGAAACTTATCAAATGTTTATGTAAATACAGCTGTTAAATTGCGTCATTTCGGGACCAAAAATAGTTCTCAATTCACACAAAAATGACGTCACAATCGTACTCCGCAGTAAATGAAAACGTAGATGGCATATGTAAAGGTTTGTTGGAACGGGAAAAACGTTATGAAACAAAAACTGTCTGTCGTATTTAAGTTCAAGGTAGAATACCAATGTGAGGGATCAAAAGAGGATAGTCCAAAGAGACAAGACACATATGTAAATCATGAATTTGAATTATGTATTGTATTTGTAATTCTGCATACCCTTTGTACTTTTTTGTTTTGTTTTGATTGTTGATTGTTGATTCATTTGTATTTTCTAACGAGTATGTAAATTGCTGTTTGTCATTATATCTAGGAAACAGATTAATATAAGCTTTAAGCTTGTTTCTGAATCCTCAGTGTATCATAGCTCATGTTGATAATTTACTTGTCGAATATTATAAATAAAATATGTTTAAACTAAATATGAATCAAACTAGAAGATAAAACATAAACAAAAGTCCTTAACAAAACAGGAGTGGGACAAAGAGCTCCTGAAGGTTATCACCTCCTGTTTTGCGCGCAAAACCAATCGTGGAATCCTTTAACTCTAATCTGGGTAAACGTCAATCCTAGCAGATCTTTTTGTATTACCGGTAACAGTTCCATAACTAGTTGAGATACACCTATACCACATGCATCAAACAATATGTAATGGCGACCATAAAAATTAAGGAGGAACGACTGAAACCTTGTTTGGATGTGTCCTTGTTGTAATAATTTATGCGACAACAGCAATGCTTACTTTAGAAAATCTTAGTGTAGATTAATAGACTGGATTTATCATTAAAATTATGTGTTATTTTTGATTGAACGATTTTATGGTGGAGTATATTGCTAATATTAATGGCATCAAGACCCTTGTTTGCAAAATCTACCTTAAAGAAATGATTTACAATTTATCTACAAACTTGCCTGAATAATCTATGCCGTGCAATATTCATAATAATAGTGTGTAATTTATGCAGATTTGACTTGATCGGTAACAAAGTTTTGGAGCATTTTTCAAAAAGGTTATTCAGAGTGGAGAGTCGAAAAGAATATAGACTGGTACGAATGTGAGGTTTTTGTACACAGGGTAAAAGATTATCGATTGAAGCAACGTCCGGACGTGTGTTAGCGATTACCATGGCTACGTGGACGTCGTTGGGAAAAATTAAACAACTCCATTCTGTTTAACGAACTACAGTGGCGGCTTGATAAGTTACCTTAACTATCTATTTGCTCGTTGCATCCATAAGGAAATGCAGTACCTAATTCTTGGATTCATAATTCTCTCTTTCGTTTTGAGGAGTTCGCTTAGCTTTTGGATGGTTGTTTGTTGGTAAATCGTTTCATTTATACGGATCTTTAATTACAGGACTGAATGATCAGGTTGACATATCGATACTATTATAATATTGTTTATTTTGTTGATTGAAAAAAGTGCACGCAAGTTGCAATAAAACTGTTGAATAATCACGATTTGATTTCTACGGAATTTACATTGCACCTGAATGAAATTTGAAACTTGTTCTTCTGATATGAATCCCGAGAAAAGGTCCTGACAAAAGAAATGTGTGCATTTTTTTCAAATTACTTTAGGTCAAACCTAAGCGTCTCCGCCAAAAATGAAGATGGCCGATTCCTAATGTTAAATCTGAGTAAAGAAATTCAGTGGCAGATATTAGTATGTAAAACGTTATTACATAATGTTCAACATTATCCGATAACTATGGAATAATTATTTCTGTCGATGTAAAATAAATACAAAGGCAGAAACGCACATATAGTTTAATTAAGCTCGAAATTTACACTCCACAAAAGCCTGACTTGGATATGTTGCTGTGCCAATGGGATAAATTAAAGAAACTATAGATGGCTGTGTCGATGGTGTGAATCAGATTAACTAAAGATTGTTTTGCCAATGGTATGAATCTGTTGAATTGCCTACGAAGACTGCAGTAAGCTTGAAAAATGCAATGTGCGTCAGCGCCGTTAAACGTAATCTAATGTGAAGGGCTTCTTGGTCGCCTTAAATGTTAATCCTACTTACCACGTCTACGACAACTTTCGTAATCTTTGCCTTTATAACAACATACGTTTCTTTTTCACTAATCTCGATTATCACCACCTTGACAACTTTAATAATAATTATGTGCAAACAAACAAATATTTCACTGTAGCTGTAAATTAAAGGGGTACCCAACACCAACACGAAAAATTTATTCCACTCGTTTAATTTTCTTTATATTTTGTTTAGACATTTACTTTGATGAAAAGGAAAACATGAATATTTCAAGAAATTTGAACCACATTTTTCTCTGGAACTATTTCGATAGATGTATAGTAATTTCATCATCAAAAATTTTGATCACTGAGATGCATTAATTTTAATATAACATGATACTTGATTAAAACGTTTAGATGATCTTACAGAGTTATTTCCCTTAGGTCTTGGGTACCCACGTAATTGTATACACGATATAATGAAATAATTCATAATTGACATAACATTAATACCTTTATCTCGAAAGAAAAATATACCATGTGGTTTAAAAGGAGTAGGGGATAAGAAATTATTACCCATTCTCTTTTCAACATAATGCAAGTCAAAATTGCAGTAAGAATTACAACATTGAGTTCCTTGGAATATAAAATAGGAGGAACAATTCTTCATCATTGATAAAGAATATCTGAAAATTTGTTTAAGTTCTATTTAATTAGAGGTTGAGGAGGATTAGCAGATTACAAATGGTACCCGCCTTTTTCTCACTGCATTTTAAAAGTCAAAAGTGCATAAAAAAAAATGATTTTCTGGACATTTAAAAAAGGAGTTGGAATACTACCTCTATTGACAAAGATTCTGTTAAAATTTTGTTCATTATCGTTGAATGGTTAAGAAGAAGGGCAGATTAGAAATTGTTGCCCCCTTCTCTTTTCAGCATACTGCAAGTCAAATTTGCACAAAGAATTTACTACACCGAATTCCTGGGAAAATAAAATAGGAGATGTATTACTACATTCATTAATAAAAAATTTGTGAAATGAGTTAATCTTTATTGAATGGTACCCAACATCACCAAGCTGATTAGAAATGGTACACCCCATTTATTCACTGTTATGTTTTAGTCATAATTGGAGCAAAACTTTTAATGTCGATTTTTTGGAAATATATAAAATAGCAGGTGCAATACATATCTAAGGATTCTTTTAAAATTTGGTTAATGTTTGCTGAATGGTTAAGAAGGAGTAGCTGATAAGAAATCGTCCCCCCCCTTTTTCAGCATACTGCAAGTGAAATTTGCACAAAGAATTTACAGCAGTGAATTCCGGGGTAAAATTATAAAATAGGAAGTGCATTACTACATGCAATGATAAAGAACCAGTGAAAGTGTGTTTAATTTCTGATGAGTAGTTAAGGAGGAGTAGCATATTAATAACGTTACCACCGTTTTTCACTGCATTTCATAAGTAAAAATTACCGCAAAATTAAAAATATTGAATTTTTGGAAAAATAATACAGGAGATGCACCAATTCACCTATCAAAAACATGTTTGAATGTTTGGTCAAAATTGGTTCAGTGGTTAAAGAGAAGTAAGTGTGACGACGCCGACGCAAGACGCGGACGTATGACGATACAATGGGTCCTATATGTCGCCCTGCTAGAAGTAGGCAACACGATTAGAAAGTGTCTGTTGAAAATACTACTTAATGTTGAATTTAATCGTCACATGAAAGTCCCATTTCTAGTTTTGTATGCAAGTAGCTATATATGCTTAAATGCATATCCGTGTACGTGTTATATTTCAGACCTTTTATTATTCGGATTTCGATAAAGTTTTTGTTTTCCCCTTTTTGCAGTACAATCTATCCTACAGATATTCCCCTTGAATGACATAAACAGTATGTTAAAGTTCATTCCAATTTGCCGACAAAAAGCTTTTTAGTCTCTTAAAATGGTAATCCTTGTTTTTTGGTTGCTTTTTATTAATGAAACGACAAATATTGTATGTATATTAAAGTATAACATTTTCTCAAAAGACGATTATGCCTAGTTTGTTTTAAGCCGGACTTTAACGAGCTGGCTCACAAAACGGTGGTCATTAGGAGGATATTTTTTCTAACCCAAACTGGAACCATTATTGGGACATTGACAAACCTAAAGTAATCGTATATATATATAAACGTCTTAAATTTCTGACAACTTTACAATTTTCTCCCCCACCGAATCTCTGAAGCATGATGATGCAAGGTTAACATGAAATCAAATAAACGTCTGAAATTTAAACTAACAGTGTTTGCGATGAATTTTATACCTGCAAATTTTCGTCCTTCCCACAATGGGATTCGATTGATTGATTGATTGATTGATTTTTGTTTAACGTCCAGTGGCAAATATTGCATGCATATTCAGGACGAAAACAAGTTAAACAATAAATCAATATGTAGAC
>JAULBM010071364.1:0-10062 GCA_032357055.1 Geukensia granosissima | reverse complement strand
TTGTTTTTTTGTTAGTTATTTATTGTTATACGTTCACCATTTTTGCTTTAGATTAGGTCGATTTTCAGGTTTTATGTATAGTTTCGCAATTTGCATTTCGGTGACTTTTGCAGCTTCCGTTATGGTATGGACTCATTATTGAAGGCCATAATGGGACCTGTAGCAGTTAATTCTACTGTCACTTGGTGGGTGGCTGTCTCATGGACAATCATGCCACATCTCCTATTTTTATATATCATGATTTTCGGGTCAAAGAGTTTGAATATACCATTTAGAATCATTTGACTCGGAAAAGACATAATAAACATAGTCCACAACAATATTTGTGAAGAGGAAAAGAACGATACTTTCTCGTTTTGATAAGAAGGATACATTTCTTGACAGATGCAACACAATCCTATCACATTGACGAACACATCTTGTTGTTTATTGGTAGACAGAAGTTCAAATGAATGTGGCTGCGTAGACAATTTAATAAAATAAAATTCATTGGCATATAATCGAATAAGGTGGCTGCAGTCTTTCTGTCGGACTGAAAGAGTGCATCCTTTAAAATTTGCATGTACAAACATTTCTAGTAAATCGAATATGAATTTATTAATGACACTGCTCATTTTGTATATTTATCTGTTCCAAATGTTTGTACGATGCAATCTTTCGTAATTTTTACACAGAACGTTTGACAAACATGAATGCGAATCTGTTAAAACAATTTAAAAACAAAGTAACTGAATGGTGTCATTCTAAAATGGTATTGAGATATATATTTTCCGCTTGGGTCTTACAACTTGAGACCTAACTATTGCCATCTAAGTATTCTGTGTATTTTCCAAGATTAATCCCGTTTCCAAAAATCTTTAAGATCCCTGCATAGATGGGCGAAACGCACAAGGTAAGTATTAAATGAGTACAAAACGTTTGAACGAGCTGATCTGAAATATCCATCGACCAACAAAAACGTTGCAATAGGAACTGATAAATCTTCTCTCTTTTCGTATATTTTAGTTTCGATTTTACCTTGAAAGAAAACATTTGCATTCAGACAAATAGGCAACTGCTGGTGAACAGATTATATAATATTAGCTCACTTGGGTAAATTAATGTGAGTTTCAGCGAAAGCCATGGTTATTCCTCGCAAAGATTTCGTCATGAAAGCGGTAAAAATTATTTTATTTATATTTTTATTGGAATTTGCAGGATGATATTGTGAAGAAGGGTCGACTGTATGTGAGTTCATAAGATAATTTGCAGATACCACAAGGGCAGACAAACGTGTTCACGCTAAAGATTGTTCAAACAATGGCCCTCAAGACAAAGAAAATTACAAATCACTTCTCTGGCACTTAAAACTTGAGTAGCAGAAAACTTATGAAAACCATGGAAGACTCCATTGCTTTGTTCATAATTAGTTAATATTACTTAATTGTTTAATCAGTGATGCATATAAGTCACACTAAGTGGTTGTCATGTTCGATATTTTTATTTACGACACATGACAGATATTAATTATCAATGTATCATCTTGAACCGTACGATGTGGTTGTTATTTAGGTTATATCAGAATGAAATGTTAATGGAAAATTATTACCGTTAACTGAAGATTTAACTGCACTTTGTCAATCGGTAACAGGTCTGTCATTTTTATGGCATTTTTGGATATCCACGTACAATTTTGTTAAGTATGCTGGCTGCAGTGGCGTTACCTGCAGAGGCGAAATTGTTAAAAATAGAAAACATTGAGGGTGAATTTGTTCGAAGGGCAAATTTATGTAACTTCTGATTTTTTTTCATATTTAAATCATGATAACAATGTCTTTTTTAAATCTACGACACAATATCTTTCAAATCATTGAAGATGTCTGGTAAGTTGAACGTAGAATACCAATGTGGGAAATTAAAAAAAATGTAAAGTCCAAAGAATGGGGACCGATGCTCTAGAATGGAAAGCGTTCGCTGTCTGAGCAACAATCATCGTGGGATTCAATGCAGTAAAATCCGGGTTTAATTCTTCAATTCGTGAAGAAGATAGCTCACCAAATAACAAGGCTAGCTGAGATCCACTGATATCATATGGAAGAACCAATTCATTAAGGTAACAATAGAAATAAAGGGAGGGTGATTTCACGTTTATTTTATATATCCTTGAAATAATACGCGACAAAGGCAATGCTCTCTACAGAAAAGCAATGAAAGGGAACAGACACGAGAGCGGCGAACTATTCCTGTAGGTGAGGGAAACAGGAATATCGCCGCATAAATATTGAATGTTTAAAATATAGAGTTTCTATGAAAGACGAAGTCGTTTTGGACTGCATCGTATCGCACGCATTGACAAAACAGTAAAAAATAATACATTCAGTCCCGACACTATAATACAATTACATTTTACACACAGTTGCTTTTTGCATTATATGCATATACATATTTTTTTCTCTTCGATTAGCTTTGTTCCTTTAAAAAAAAGACAGGCATGCATGACTTGAACATACGTATACATCCGAAGAATATTCAATGGAACTCATCGAAAATTACTTTTACACAACTTAAGATACATGAATTTTTCGAAACTTATGTGTATTGAGGCAAATTGTTTTCAATATTTTTGTTTCCTCAAAAGATCGCAGATTATAAAATATTCATTAATATGCTGTGCTAAATGTCTTTTTTTTCACTTTTAAAAGTGTCTATGCCATAAATGATTTTGATTTTGAAGGATGATGAAATCAAATATAAACTGGTGTGCTACTAATGTGCAGCTAAATACTACCACAGTACATTGACGTGTGATACAATGTTAATTTGAGAAAATTCAAACACACTAATATGACTGGATCAGTATAATCTTGACCTTAGTATCACCGAATCAGCAATGTTGTCGCATTTTTATCAGGAATACTTAAAGAAAAACTAAACACCAAAACAAGATTATGAACTTGAAAAAAATAAAAATTGGAATTTTTCACTTACTTTGGCTGTTTTATCTCGAAAATGGTAAGGAATAGAGAAGATCGGCCGACATTGCTCTGAAAGATTCACTGAGACAAACAGTTTTACCATTAGACTCATTTATATAAAATCTGGAAAAAATACACTAATTCATGTATTACATCCTGCATTCGAGTATTTTGAACACGGAGAGATAGCGATATGCCCAACGTGGAGCAGGAATATGATGTTAACTTGAAGGGTGGGTGTCTTAGTTTCATATCAGAGCGAAATAAAAACATCATAATCAACATACATTTCTCTTCTTCCATATGTTGCAAATGTTTTTTTCTGATTTCTCGACTCAGCGTGAATGCATTTTTCTACGAAAATTGTGTTATATATTACAACTTTTCAAATTACTCTATTATTACAAAATCTAACGACACCAACGTTGGTCTGATGAGAAATCATTTACAACTCGTAGTGTAGATAACATTTTAGCGTCAAACTCGGTGTTGTTTTTTTTTAATTAAATTGATTTCGATGACAATCATTCATTAGTGGATATAATTCTTAGCGGATGATGGATATAAGCACGGCGGAGCAAACACTTTTTGGGATATATCCAACGAGGAGCATATGCGTAACATTCTCTACTGAAAAAAAAATAATAAAACTAGCAGACTTCGAAAATTGTCTTTATATACTAATATAGTGTACATCAATATTACAGAACATGTTATGAAAGAAGTAGAAAGGAACTTTCAAAAGTTTGATAACAAATCTACTCCGATTGTATCTTCAGAACTTCTAGGATCTGAAAATTTGAAAACTGGTATTATAACAAATGTGTCAAAATGGCCATATTAATCATGGCTTCAGTTCGATTTTTGTCTTTAATCAAAACAAATTTGAAATCTCTTAACTTCTTTTGAATATTCTGAATTTAATTATCGTTCGGACTTAGTGATGAACTCACTTACAGCATATTGCACTCTAAATTATGACGTCATAAATATAACTTCTGATAAGTATTACCACTTTTATGAGAAAATGACCGATGGGAGCCGGGGTATAGAAATAAACAGTTTTTTTCGCCTTCATTTTGAACCCTTGCGTCCGTTTGGGTTTATCGACATGTACTAGGCTTCTCCGTAAGTGGTAGATTTTCTCCTATAGGAAGTATAGTTGATTTAGCGTGATATATAAATTCTCAACAAGGGAATGACACTGCCGTGCCCGGTGTTTGGAAAATTCAACTTTCTTAATACGTTAAAGAAACCTTTGCAACAGCTCGTAAAATGAAGGGTCCGGAGGTGGCCAGTTGCTCCTTAAATGTTCCAGCTCCTACGCAAACAGTCACAATATGGCATCCTGTGGCTAAAACCAACAATCCATCCCAGTAATGATCATTGTTTGATAACTGGTTCTTCTCCTGAATATGCATTGAATATTTGCCGCTGGACGTTAAGTAGCAATCAATCAATACACTCTGGGGTTGCAACTACGACTGACAATTAATAATTGACAAACATTTTTTAGATTTAAATCACAATTCAGTACAGATTGGCAGAAATATAGAAAACTTTTGTTTTATTGCTAGGAAAAGAAAGTCTAGAATGAGGCATTATTTACATGGCTAATGCTAATGCTGCTCAGAACGTGGTTTCGAGGTTGTCAATTCATTTATAGACCATTTGAGCACATATACAAAGACAACGAGTTGAAATAGACCAAAGACATAAGACAACCAAGATCAAATCATTATAAAATGAAGTAATATTATAAAAAAACCCGAAATATGCAGTATAATTTTTTGAGAAGGACATCTAGCGTGTAAAATACAAAAAAACGAGGCCTTTTTCAGAAATTAAAGAATGTTCGCTGCTCTCATATTCAGACATGTTGGTAATTTTTCTAAACTCCTCTATTTGATTCCATTTATTTTTTCCCAGTAACCCCCTTTTTTCATAATTTCATTTAACACTCTTAAAATATCATCTGAAAGGTCTATGAAATTCTTGAAATTTCTTCTTGGGCTTTAAAAGACATAATCTACTAGACAATATCTAAAACAAGCGCACATAATGTTTTCTGCTCATTTTTTTAAAATGTTAAATATCTTAAAAGCAGTCATAAGTATTTGAAAATAAAATTTGTTACTTTCAATATCAGTTGCGAACATCTTTAAAAATAAAATCGTACCGCCCAACCAGTGGACAGCAGCAGCTTCACCTGCATCGGAGAAACCGAACGGCCTTTTTTTATACCCCAGCCGTCCTAGGGGATACAGTTGAAATGTAATTTAAAACAGGTTCAGTCTAGGATTGTTAAAGTATGGCTGCCGTGGTACATTCTACAATATACAATGAAAATGTATCCAGTGTAAACTGTGTGTCAAATGTGTACATTTTTGGTCATTTATGCGTATGCGTATTCATTCCGAAGGGTCAAAAGTTGAAGGCAGTGTCAAGTGGCGGTTTTTCTTGCTATTTTCAAGTAAATCAATTGTTTTTTTTTTCAAACATAATTCGAAGTTCGTTAACACCTGATTTTGGATGAAACTACTACAATAGTAGTCTCAGGTTTCGGTAAGAAAATTTCATCACTATATAGTTAAGTTTATACACTTTATACACTGTTTACTTCGGCTTAAATAAATGAATTACTTTAACTGTTTTCTGTTATCATGGTTTATTCTTTAAATTAAAGAGCATGCACTTATTCTCAAGATATTAAGCATTTGATTAGTTGTGAAAATTTCATTTGGATCAAACAAAACTGTAGGTAAAACATTATGTGCAGAAATACTTTTGACGAGATACAACTTTAAATAGGGGCTTTTTTTACACAAAAATTGCAGTCTTAGATATAAATGGCAGGGAATCTGCTTTTTCAAAAACAACAAATGTGAAAAATACTTTGCTCCGAGTTCATATAGTCATTGCTCGGCCTTCAATGCCCAATCCATCGTAAAAGGTTAAAATATGTAGGATTGAAGCTAAGTTTGGGTATCAAAATAACATTGAATATAAAAAGATGATTACTGAACAAACTTGCATACTGTTACTAAGAAATTATTTGAACTTACGTGCACAATACCAAAGAGAATGTCATTTACCTTTCTTATTGTAAATTTTCTCGGCTTTGCGTTCCGAATACTCGAATGCAGTCTGTGGGTATATTTCGTTCCGTTTCGTTTCGTTGATGAAACCGACGAGCGCTAGCTAATACTTGATGTTTATGTATTCTGGAGCCTAAAATGATATCTTGATATACATTTGTAAGTTAACTTTTCACATATCAGTTGTATTAAGACCAATCAAATATGCATAATTTTTGGTTTCTGGAATATTTCGTTCATTTTATTAGGCTTTGATTACATCTCTGCTGATACTTGTTGTATATTTTATTTTGCAGAGACTTCAGCCAGCGTATTAGATGGGTCCGATGAAATAAAAAGTAGAAGTCATCCCCAGTCTCAGCGAGAGTACTGAATAAAAAACTTTTTAGATTTGGGTTAATAGATGGAGATTTTCAAGCAAGTATTAACGAAGAAGCTGGATCATCAAGTTAGGATTATCAAAACAACATTATAGAAATGAAAAAGGAAATGTAATAAAGACAACCAATTAAAAAATATTTAATGCATTAACTGTAGAAAAACATTCAATAAGAGTAAAAAAATAAAAGGTTTGAGTAATGGCAGAATAAATCAATACTTGGTGACTTCCTTTTCTTTGGATATTGCAGATTTGTAAGTTAAATATTTTTAACTTTTCAAGTTTAAAAAGTAAAAACAATTCTTTTACTTTCAATAGAACGTTAATAAGCTTTTCTTGCACCATACATATGTTTTCTTAATAAACATTTTAATGCATGATTTTTTTTCAAACATATCTTTCAACTGTGGTTTGAAAATAGCAGAGCTTGTAAAAAAATGGTCGGGTACTATTATGGTTAGCATGCTCGCCGTTAAAAGCTAAAGACATTTTAACTGGTATTTGTTGCTTCTTAGCACACAGGAGTACAAGAAGAGTCAGAATAATAGGTCTAGGTCAAGTTAATATTATTCAATCTTGATTTTTACATTGAATATTTATTTTGCATCTGGATGTTTAGCAACATGCAATCAATCACAATAGTGTGAAACTCAATATACATTATTTTAATATTTACAATCTTCTTTATATATATCAGTTTTATTTCATTATTAGGTGATGTATGAATTCGTTGTCCTCATAGGGAGAGATGAAATAATTTGTTTGTTTGTTTGTTTGTTTGAATGGGGTTTAACGCCACTTTCAATAACATGTCAGTCGTATGGCAGTTTCACTGGTGGAGGTAGCCGGAGTACCCGGAGAGAACCACGGACCTTGGGCAGGTAAGCGACAAAACTTATCAGGTGCGATGCGAGTTAAACGCAACCCTTTTTTATATGGTACAAACACAGCCGCGAACTCACGTCGTATAGGTGATAGGTTACAGTGATCTGTACAGGTAAGTTAAAATCAACTGCATAGACCACTCGGCCACCCAGGTCCCTCAAGATGAAATAATGAACTGTTTTAAAATAATGGTAGAATAAATAGATGCAGTATAAGAACTCGTTGCAGAAAAAACAGTAAATTATAAACCTATATTCAACATATGAAAAAAGTAATTTTAGATACAAATTAAACCGATAAAGAATCAAATGTTCTCTCCAATCAAATTTTAAATAACTAACACGATCTTTTAAAAACTCTGTTCACTAAAAGGGCCGAAGTTATTTATCAAGCAGTTTATTGTTACTAGTGCACTTTTAATATACATTGATAATTAATTCAAATGGACAACAAAATATTTCTTAAAATTCAGATGGTTAACTTATCAAAGCGATTATACAAAAAGATGAGAAATAAGAGTAAGACAGAAAAAAGCAAAAACTCTCCCGTTGATTGTGTTTTTAGTTGCAGATAAAGCACGTTGTTTGCAGTATGTAATGATTTTCAGCATATTTACCGTTAAACGGTCATGAAAAATTGTATTCAAAAGCAGTTTTCAAGTTAATTGAATAAGTAAACTGTTTCTAACATTTATTTTCCATTTTCTTTCATTCATTGAAATACATCTCGTTATTTTGAGCCCAAATCTGTATTCGAACATGCATATAATGATTGTCGATTTAAATAGTTTAAATATTCCATTTAAAATCATTTGATGCAAAAATGACATAATTATCTACAAGAATAGCACAATACTCGTTTTGATAAGAAGACATAAATTTCATGACAGATACAAGACAATCCTACTACATTGTTGAAACACATTTCGTTGTTGATGGGTAGACGATGTCTAACGGAGATTCAAATAAATATTGCTACTTAGACAATTAGCTTAATCTGACATAAAACATAGCCTGAATGTATCTTTTGTAAAATCAAAAATTGGATTTTATTATATTATAAAAATAACACAAGAAATAATTCATTTGTATATAAACGAATAAGGGACAAACATTTATAACCGTTGAATATGCAGAATGAGCAGTGGCTATATTCATTTCATATTCAATATTCTAGAAATGTTTGTACGATGCATTTTGTGTAATTTTCACACAGGACGCGTTACAAATATCAATTCAAATATGGTTTGAGCAATTTAAAGACATTGAATGGTGTCACTCTGAAATGATATTAAGAACTAACATATCTTTTCCGTTTGGGTCTTACAACTCGAGACCGAACTGTGTTCTATCTGAGTAATCTAAATATTTTCAAAGAATAAAGCCGCTACCAATAATTTAAGACATCCCTGCGTAGACGGGCGAAATGGAAATTGTGATAATAAAAAGAAAAAATAAAACGTTTGAAGGAGCAAATCTGAAATTTCCGTCAAGGGATAAAAACATTGCCATAAGAACTGATAAATCTTCCCTCTGGTCGTATGTTTTAGTTTCGATTTTGTGAACAGCTGATTGAAAATAAGTTCATTTGGGTACATTGATGTGAGTTTCAGCGAAAGTCAGGGTTATTTCTCGCAAAGATTTTTCAAGACATCGGTTAATAATATTTTATTTATCTATTTTATTAGATTTAGTAGGAGCATATTGTAAAGATGTTTCGACTGAATGTGAGATCAAAATGCATTCGCAAATACCACAGAAGCAGACAAAAACGATAAGGCATAAGACTGCTCAAACAATGGTAAAAAAAACCTTTAGGAAAATTAGGAACATTAGAATGACATATAAAACTTTATTAGCAAGAAACGCAGGAAAACCAGGGGAGATTATTGTGCTCCGTTCATAAGTGGTAGTATATTATAGTTATAAAGCAAACATTGACGTGTCTGCAGAATCTATGGTTTCACGTTCTTCAGGATGAATGCGATGCATGCTTTCCAACTATCTGCATAATTTTCACACAAAAAATAAACTAAATTCTTTATCTTGTAATTACTTAAATCGATGCAACAGATACTCAAAGAAATAGCTGTATTAAATTGCTAACGTTATAGTAAACGAAGAATGTATTTGATTGATCTAATGAAAAAAAATAAAGAAGACAAATGTTCTGCAGGTTGACCTTTTGTCTCCAATTTATCAAGACGACACAGAATATGAGATAGACATATTCCATTTTTTTCAAACAACTTTACCCTTTGTGCATATTCATTTATATTTATAGTCCGTAACGATTACAACTGAACAAATTTATGGTTGTCAAAAAATTAAGACAATTAAGAAGAAATGATTTTTCCACAATTTTACGCATATTTTGAAATCATAATTCAAGAAACTTTGCAAAAGTTTGCGGTCAAACTTTGTACACAATTAATAATAGCATTTTAAACGTAAATTAACCCCTCGACATTGCGATGTTGATATTCTTAATAGACTGTAACAGATTGAATGTGAAATTTCATGCTCGTTTTGCAGAAATTTGGAGATAAAAAATGTGTTAAATTCTCCCTACGTGGTTTCCCCCTACCAATTGGACTGGTCAATTTTACAAATATGGTTTTTACTGATTGGATAATATAAATATTAACACATGTCCTGAACTTTAACCCCTGGTATTTGTTGAAAACACATGTATCAAGACACAACAAAGTGGACCATTATCGTAATAGTTCGTGCTAGGCATGGAA
>JAULBM010071363.1:0-19805 GCA_032357055.1 Geukensia granosissima | reverse complement strand
TTATACGTTGCATATCATTATAAAATCAAAATTGAAGTTTATATTTATTTTAGTATTTCTATTGGATAGAGTTGTCACTTGGCTTTCAGTTTCTCAGACAAATAGTCAGGTTTCTGAAAAAAAACCAACCAATCAGGTTTATTTTTTTATAATGATTATTTTGACAGAAAATAACTTCTAAATTGATTGCTGTATTCGTTTTTAAAGAAATGTTTTGAGATATTTCAATCATTATAGTTTTTAGCGGACTCGTACACTACTCTGTAAACGGACAAGGTCATGACATGGCCTCTATTCAACAGTCTCAGTCTCGAGCCTCGCCCAGCATGTGAACCCCCCTGTAAGTGCAATTAGTTTCGATTCTTTTCCGTTTTTTAAGTAATATACTTATGGGTATATCTTCTCCAACCTAAATCTATCCTTTTACGATTAACTTATTTTCTACTCAAAGGAAACATTAGATTGTCTGACATATGGGCTGGTGAATATTCTCCTTTGTTCACATTTGTTAAGTTTCAATAATTTTGAAGGATAAAAATCATCTGGACATTTCACATCAATTCACATTCATTAAATCTCTTGGCAAGTGGGAACCAAGGTTTAGCTAAGGCGCCTATAATGAACCTCTTCCAAATTAATTTCGGCATCCCTTTACTTTAGCCAATATTATCCACCACTCCTTGAATTGTTAAAAAATGTTAAAAATATACATTTTTAAATCTTTCTGTTAAACAGTTTTGGCCGATATCAATCAAATGATAGTGTAAAGGTCTGTGGGAGTCGTATATCAATTTTGCGCACCTCCGCCACAGCCGAACAAAGTTTACCATACTAATGTACGTCTGAGAGCTCAAATATTCTCGTTCAAAGGCTAGGGTTTTTAATTTTGGCTTCATGGATGTCAACATGGGACACCTTTTGGATAATTGTTCACAGAAGTATCGAAAATAACCACCCCCCCCCAAAAAAAAGACAAGTCATAGTTAAATCTTATCAAATATTACACGGCAGTAAAGTACGAGTGTGAACACAGAAAGGGAAATTGCATATCTGATTAACTAATGTGGACTGAGGCAAATAAAAGATCAACCAAACAACAGGTCAATGCATGAGATACATTTGGCCCTTAACAATAATAACCATCAAAATGTATGATAATGAATTTATTGACCTGACCTGTAGCTGCTGAGAAGAGAAGATAAGCAAACCAAAAAAAGTAAAGGGTAATATAATATGGCAGAGTGACATGTACAATATATATACTCCTTCTGATTTCTTTGCGATTTTCGTATGTCTTTATTACCAACAGTAATGCCAATTCCTTGTGTCTTTCTGCCAAAGTGTGATGGTTTGTTTACCTCTAAGCAGAATTGTGTTTTTTAATGCCAAAGTGTAGTATTCTACTGTCACTTGGTGGGTGGATGTCTCATGGACAGTCATACCACATCTCCTATTTTTATATTTGTACCTTTAGGGTTTTTTTTTTAACTTAAAAGTTCTTAGCTCAAGTCCTTTGACACAAATTCAATAGATGCATTTTTACAAAGTTTTAAATCTAGTGTATGGACGATTTTTAAATTAAGACATTCTACTATTACGACAACGGCCATACGTAACAACTCTTTATACAGACGTGGAGATGGTAATAAAGCGTGTCTAGCTGTTGAGGGATTGAGACATCGGCAAAATTGTACATAACACGTTCCCGAAACCAGATAAGAGTATGTGAACGCTGCAAATGATTACAAATTGAAACGACAGCAAATGCCAACATTTTGCTGCACTGGAAGCTAGGATTGAAGCTAAATTTCAATCCCAAATGAACCAGCTTGTGGTTCTGTTTTAATTTGTCGAAAACAATTTGACGATCTTTTGTCAATTTCAAATGTCGTTCCCGTTCCTTTTTAGCAAGTTTAAAAGGTAAAGCAATTTTTAAATACGACTCTACAAAACACAAAATTATTAATGTTGAATAAATATAGAAAATTCTGGTACATTTCAAGGAGTAATCTCTCATCAGCAGCATAAGAACCGACACGAAGGAAGTCAAACAAATATAGCAAAAGAAGCACTCAAATCCAAACATATCGAAATGGGAAGCCAAAACCGACGACAGGGACAACTACTAAATACAGTACTCTTCGAAGCATTTCCTTATTTTCAGTGCTTTAGAGTTATAGCAAATGCAGACAATTCTGACATATGGGCTGGTGAATATTCTCGGGGACAACATCCACCAGCAGAGGCATCGACCAATGGTTTCAAAATACAAAATTACCAATGTTGAATAAAAACAAATCTGCATGCGATAATAAGTACAAATTCCCACGAATGAACGAACAACTTCCTGTTTTGTCAGCACTTGATAACAACACTTTTTCGCTGAATCTGACTTTGATTCTCATTCAGAAATGACAAACCCAAAGTATATTTCACCTTTTCCGCTGCCAACTCGCATTTGAGAGATTAGTAGTGTATCATGAAGTCAAAGGAAAACTTGTTCATGATCTGAAATGCTCAGTGGTTGTTGTTATTTTGTTAGTCATTTATTGTTATATGTTCACCATTTTTACTTTAGATTAGGTCGATTGTCGTGTTTTATGTATAGTTTCAGAATTTGTTTTTCGGGGTCTTTTACAGCTTCCGTTATGGTATGGACTCTGGTTCATTGTTAAAGGCCATATTGGGACTTGTAGAAGTTAAAATTCTGCTGTCACTTGATGGGTGGCTGTCTCATGGACAATCATGCCACATCTCCTATTTTTATATCATTGATATTCCTACTGAAACCAAAATATCACCAACGTAAACGAGAACAATTTTTCACTTAAGGCCACGTAAGACTTATGTTTTTATAATTTGCTGAAATGTCACAGGAAGATTTCATAAACCAAATGACATTCGAAACCACCATTTGAGAAATGAAGTCGGCTTTGTATCTTGTGAGTTTGTCAATTTTTATTTGCCAAAAAACGCTGTGCAAGTCCAAACAGAAGAAGATTTCTGCGGAATTTCCTACTTTTGTTTCAAAAAGTTAAAAAGTTCAAAAACACACCAAAGGAAATGGCATTGGTTTTTCGTTATATTGCAATAATCGACAACAACGCGATATTCTCCTGAGGTGAATGGTATTCACTGGTTGTCTCCATTATCATTTTCTTTTCTTTTTTTTGGGAGGGGTATCCGTTTAACTCTGCCTTGGTCTATGGTGTTTGGCTGTTGGCCACTTCACTGGACTAGACTGTCGGAGGTTTTAATCCTATGTTCATGTCTTTTAGTAAAACCTAATTCCGAAAGATATATCGCAAACACATTTCTATGTGTATTTAAAATATTGCTAGCCTTTCCTCTTGTGCTAAGAATAAGTAAGAGTTATCTTAATCAAATTCAATATGTTATTTATCGCCGGAGGCTCCAGCGCCCTGTAAATGTGAAACTCGTGGCTGTGTGCTGTCAAAATTTTGAATATGAATACGATCAACATTTGATACTGTAGATAATAGTAAATTAATTTCCTGATAAGTAGGATTAAGAAATCTCAAAACTGCTCTTGTCTTAGCAATTTTGACTTAACATTTAGCACTCATTAGATCCCAATCCACTAAGTTCTTCACAAGTTCCAAAAGGACTATTTCTCCATGATTCCTTTTGGAAATTTTGACGCCAATATCTATTTGACAAAAAGGATCTTAAAAATTGCTTTACCTTTTAAATTTGCTAAAAAAGGAACGGGAACGACATTTGAAATTTGAAATGGACAAAAGATCGTCAAATTGTTTTCGACAAATTAAAACAGGCCTTAAAATGTCTCAAGTTTTGGCTTATCCTAATATGAACGAACCTTTAAGAGTGACTTCTGATATGTCGAATAAAGCTAAACTATGATTTGTTCTAGGTCAGAATAAGGGGCATGTGATTCCCTATGGAGAAAAAAGTTTTTCCAAATCTCATCTTAATTGGACAACAACGGTAAGAGTGTTATGCAGCGGCTTTATCAGTCATTTTCATTATTTACAGACCATAAGACACTGACTTACCTGATGGACCAGAATCGATCTACGTATAAACTAGCAAGATGGAATATGGAACTTCGAAAGAACACCCTTAATATATACAAACCAAAAGTCGCAACAATAAAGTTTCTAGTTATCTTAGTAGACGACCATATTTTTAACATGCTGATAATCAAGATGTAAAATTGGCTGCAAAGGTAACTATAATTGATCATTCTAAGACGGAACCTTATGATAATCACGGGATCTTCGAGTGCATTCAAGTAGAATGATAATAGCAATGACTGCGCCATTAGATCCTGTGGTTGTCTAACTAGAGTTTTCTGATCTGCCAGAAATAGACTTCAACAAAGTGTCCAGATTTCACAGGTATGTACATGTACACAACTGAGGATATACTTCAGCAGACAATGAAAGGTGTATGAAATTCCTGTGAGCAGCTCAAGACTATACTTTGTGTAATGACTTTGTATACAAATGGTTTCAAACGGATAAAAACACTGTGTTTACCTAAGGAATTAAGAGATGATGCATAGCTAACTGACTATGATAATTTTGTAGCCGGTGCGAATTTGGAGCTGAAAGAGTTTACTTTGCTTTGAGTTAAAAAAAAAACACTCCTGGCCTCATATGCACTAAAGCATTGAGAACTATATTCGCTCGAACGATCACTGTCAAAGGATAAAGATAGATAACATGAGCCTAATTACTGGGTGAAGTTTTCTCACTTTGATTGATTGAATGTTGCTTAACGTTCAGCGGCAAATATTTCATGCATAGTCGTGAGGAGAGCATATTAATGAATGATGATGTTCAATGAACCCTGCTTTGAACTAGACCGACACGCTGAGCCGGATTTTTTATGTGCTAGCTAACAAATGCAAAAGTCCGCATGACGACATGCCACTTTACCCAGACACATTTTCCTGACTCTGGGCCAGACAGTCTTGCTCCTAAATGCTGCGTGTTTAGCGGAGAAGCAGCAAATACAAATTTTAATGTCTTTGGTTTAACCCGACCGGGGATCGAACCCACGACCTTCCGCACTCGAGGCGAGCACGCTAACCATTACACCACCGAGGCGGTCCACTTTGATTAACAATGTAGTACAAACATTCAGAGTAATAATAATAATAACAATAATATTGTGTAATCCGTGTTATATGTTCCATGGTTAGAAGGTATAATGCACTCATGCTCCGGGTCATGCATGAATGCCTTCAAACTTTGGGCAATATTTTGGCTTATTACACAGAAAACACGATTATTATTATATAAAGAGATAATCTATATTACAAGTCTAAACTTTTATTGATAAAAGCTTTGAACGGTAGGAAAACTGTAAACAAGACATCAGACTATTATGATAAAATACAAGTTAATAATTCTAAATAAATATGGTGAATTTAATATGCCTTATGGAAATTCGAAGGAATAACATCTCATCAATAGCATTAGAACCATAAGACAGGAATTCGAGAAAGAAGTATTCAAATCCAAACAAATCGAAACAAGAAGCCAAATCCAAGTAAGTATACAAGCTTGCGCTGAAAAATGTAAACAATGCAAAACAGATCGCCAAATCCAAGTAAGTATACAAGATTGCACTGAAAAATGTAAACAATGCAAACAGATCTATAAAAATGTGCTGCATATTTAATGATTATAAGAAAATCAACAGGAAATTTTACTGCATGCAAAGTACTATTTGAATCAGAAAATCCAATGCATCTTATCCGTTTTCTTTCATCGAAGAGGGAATTTCCATGATCATTTTATTGGTTTATTGCGTCTGCATACACACGCAGTGTGACTTTGGACAAAAGTTTGACCGTGAACAAACTGTCTGACAAAACTCGACCACATCCTGTTCACTCGTGTCCTTTGATGTACATTTTTTACCGTTATCTGGTGTTGCAACCATGTTATCAAGACAGCCGGCTGCGTCCTTGTCTACAGTAGTCGTTTTTATGGCGGTGGGTGGAGTTGTGGTAGCTTTTGTTGTTGGTTCTGGTTGCCCTGTACTTATGATTTCTATGTCAGCACAGTTAACGAAACATTCCTGTTTCTCAGCACACCCCTTACAACCTACACCTGTTATAGGATCTCGTCCCCAGTTGTTTCCTATATAAGAAAAAAAATTAAACTGGTAGTGTTTGAACCCTATAAATCTGAATAAAACTAATGAGATCTTGATAAAATTGTTCTCAATCCAAATTCTGACAGAACTCCATATATTCTTCATTCTGTTCCGATGACCTTATCTGGAACATAAATTTGTCATATTACATCTAGAAAGCGATTATTTCATTTGCTGACATAAAATGTCATCAGAACGTAAATTGAGCGTCTTCAGAGGTTAAGAGCATACGTTTCGGTGTTTTGAAAATCATCTCAGATCTTGTCAGTTATTGATCTCTTATTTTCTGGACAAAAAGGTTAATAATTGTTGTTTAAAATGAAGAAACTTTATTAACTTTACCAAGAAATATAATTTTGAGCAAGATTTTCACTTGAAAAAGTCAGAAATTGTTGTGCCAACTAAACAGGGCATGGTAAACATATTTCTTATTTCTGCTTTGATTGAATGTTGCTAAGAGTCCAGTGGCAAATATTTCATGCATATTCAGGACGAGAGCATATTAATAAATGATGATGATGAATGCACCCTGCTTTGTACTAGACCGATCGACACGCTTAGCCGGATTTTAAAGTGCTAGCTCACGAAAGCAACAGTCCGCAGGAAGACATGTCACTTTACTAAAACACATTATTCTGACTCTGGGACGTCTTTGCTCTTACACCTAAATGCTGCGTGCTTAGCGGAGAATCAGCAAATACCAATTTAAATGTCTTTGGTTTGACCCGGCTTGGGATCGAACCCACAACATACCGCACTCGAGGCGAGCACGCTTACCATTACACCACCGAGGCGGTCGGCATTATCGAATACGTGGATGCTTATATAAGTTGACAGTTTCACAACATATTTTTATACAAAAATCAATAATTTCACAATTGCGTTAAGATCTATGTTAAAGGAAAAGAGGTAATAGTAAGGTATTAAATATTTACCTGAACAATATAGCAAAAATTCAAAATGTCAAAAAAGTGTTTTAAGATACTGACCTCCTTTCCAGTACCACCGGAGGACACACTGTGTACAGTGAACATCGTCAGGTAACTTAAGACGAAGCGTTTTCTGGGTAACGCTTCCAGGCAGTGGCCATTTTAAACCAACAAACCCGGTTTCGTCGTCAGTAATGGTCAACGGATGTCTAGCAAGACATTCCTCTGTAATTTTCTTACTGAAATCATTGTTGACACAGAGACTAAAATTGAAGAATCCAAGATGATTTGCTGTAATCCTGACTTTTACGTCGATGCTTTGACCCTGCGTATAAGTCGCTGTTACCTCACCACGTGCAAATTTGCCACCAGCCATGTTATGTTGTATGCCGCCGTAGTCGTCGCCACAAACACCACAAACACCGCCATATTTGTCCCACTGGTTCTGAAAGTATTAATTGTTGCAGGAATATAACTTGCATTTCAAAATGTCTTTTTACTGGGTTTGTCATCAATTTTCATGATATTGTGCCATTTCTAGGCATGAATGGTGTCGTAGAGAGATCAAATCATGGAAAACCTAGAATCCTTAAATTCCCCATTTGCAACTTCTGTGTAAAGCTCCTGTCAACTTCACACCCTTATATGAGGTCAGAATCAAAATAAAAAGGTAAAAAAGTAAAAAAAATGATATCATTTAGTAATTCATCTTTTTGTTTTGTTTTTGTTTTTCGTTTTTAGTGTCCTCAAATGTACAAATGCTTGTGCCTGTCATTACAGTTGAGTGTGTTTTGTAGCACTAAACATGTTCATTTTATTATATTTTTATTATTATAAATAGATCGCCAGTCGTTAAATATGACAAATAATTTAAAAAAAAAAAGAACGCTAAGTAAATATATATGACAAAGCTGTACAAAAGAAGAAAGGATTTTTGTATTTAAGGGCAAAAACTTTTTATTTCATTGTTGTCATATATAATAAGAAATACATGTCTTGTATTAGCACTTCAATATTGGACCTATTTAAAATAATATTATTATGGAGTTGGAGCCTCGTCGATGATATAACATTTTCAACAGACACTTTTAAATAGTAAATGGTAATAATTTCGAAATCTTTGAAAGGGGTGTTTTGACGACTATTCTGCTTTAAAAAATTATTTTTTTCAGATTACAACAATATGTACGCATGCAGTCATTATGTTAACTAGTAATGGCCCTGCTAACTTGAAAGTAAAACTTACAGATATTCCACCACAGTTCATTCCCTGTGGAGTATCGTATCCTGCATAGTACGCCCTGTAGGGAGGGTCTTCTAAAAATCCATGTCCCTCCACAAGAGCTAGAGCCGCAGATGTCAAAAGAAATACCAACTTCATTTTTTAATGTCCAGTTTAAATAAATCTATATCAATACTGTAAAATGTCAGGTCGTGGGAGTAACACCTGGGTATATCCTCGTGTTAAACCGAAATAATACATTTTCTTTTCATGGTATTCTAATTTTCATGATGTAGGATTACAAATAATACCCTATTGTGAAAGATTAATTTTCAAATTTATCGAAACACTATATCGCTTTTGTATACTAAATCATGTTTTATGACAAAGCATAACACAGGGTTGTGTGTTTGTTGTATATTTCAATGAAATAGAGTATTAATAGGCAAGATGAGAATTAATCCAATTTGTTCACCTCTAAGTTTTTTTAAGTATACTTGGTTTCCGAATACAGGTACCACAAACCCAGTATTGTCTATAATTGGTATCTTTTTCATTTCCAATATTGTATATAAAAAAAAACGGAAACATTCAATTCATGACTCACAAATATTAATAGAAAGAGAACTGTAGAGTCTACCAAGAAAGGGCATGACAAGATGATTCGAGAACGAAGACGAAACACAACACATACAACTGAACAGCGAAGATATATACGGAGAACACAGACCAAACAGAAAATGGAAGAAATCTGCCCTTGAACTCCAATTAATGCACAGTAATTGATTGTGGGGAATATACCCCCACGCCTTGGCAGAAAAAGCAGAGCGTTAGGTGCGACATTCATTGGCATTGTGTACCATCTCATTTGATCCGTCATTATAACAATTTTTAGAGACGATTTACTTCTGATTATTAGCTGTGTTGTGAAGTTTGGTGACATACTGAGCTTGTTGTCAGTAAACTGTGAGATTTAACTGAGGAGACACCTTCTTTGTACATGTATTTGATTTACTTTTATTGCTCGGGTACCTTTTTAAGTAAACTGTATGTTTTCTAGCATGACTATTTTTACGATTGCTGCTTTTATTTTCACCTAAGAATACAACAAAAAAGAGAGGAAAAACCCAGAAAACAAGTGTATGGCATGCGCCTTTACCAAATCAGGGCATTCGGTCATTTGTTGGTCTTCGTAGCTTAGCTGATCATAGCATGGCATCTCATTCAAGAACACTGGTATTTGAGTTACATACCAAATACGTAATAAAAAGCATTATCGACTTCGCAGGGCTCCGTTCAAATTTATATACTTACAAAATGGATGAGTTTAATGCTACCAAAAAATCAAAGGCAGCATCATTCACCCATCAACGCTACCAAAACGCGGTTTGAACTGGGGTTTAAATTATTCTCTGGTCGGATTACAAACCAGTCCTATGTAAGTTCTTGAGCGTCGACGAGTGATCGTTGAGTAGTGGAACAAACCTCGTCCAACGATCTGGTAGATATGAGCTCTTTCTCCCGGGACAACAAGTGATACACATTTCTTGATTGAGCGCTGAAACCGTGCCATGAAGCAAAATGTTAAAAAAGAATTCGAAGGTATACCAAAGGGGCATGCAAAATTCGTGAAATCAGAAGACAGACAAGACCGTAGCCAAAAAACAAGAAAGAAAGACAAATATAGCATGCACAACACTACATTGAAAACTAAACCTAATCTTACACGAACTTTAGAAAAATTGATTTCAGGTGCTCCGGAAGGGTAAGCAACTCCTGCTCCACCTCCCCTCATGGCACCCCTCGTGTATTTCAGGTATTTCTCAGCCAATTGCACTAGCGCCTACTATTTTTTATCTGTTTTGACTGAGTTATTTCACTAGTACAATTCCACCAAACGCAGTTCCACCTAGACGCCCGTCGCAGCTTGTCAGAAGGACAATGAGACCAAGGTATACTGGCACCTTCATGGAGATCTTCCACCTATGCAACCGCCCCGATTTCGTTTGGGTGTCAAAGTTAATTCGTTTTACCAAGAAGGAAGGTACTTTCGAGATGGGTTACACATACCGCTGAATCTAGTTAGACTTTGCAGTGTTTCAAGTGATTCACACCCAGTCGCCAATCTATCGCCTCAAGGACTTCAACGGGGAGAACATCCAGGGCCCTCCTACGAGTCCGAACTTCAGAAGACAATCCTCATATCTATCTCATCGAAAAGGCCTTGGGGCGACGAGATGAAATTCGGGAGATGTATGTCAAATGTAAAGGCTACCCAACCACTTTCAACACTTGGATTAGGGCTTTGGATGTCTAATAGAGTGCCCGAAAAAGTTTTCTAGTCCTGGCAAGAAGACTGGAAAATTCGCCGTAAGGAAAGGAAATTACCAGTGGTCACTAAGCGTTTTTTTTTCACCGAATCAATGTGGGATTCATAGTGCAATTCACCAAGTCGCCTTCTAGACCTACTACTCGAATGCTTCAGCTGAACATAAGTGTTAAGCGCATCGATACTCTCCTTGATCTTGGCGATTTTATCCATTAGTATGCTGAAGGATATCGCTCATCGGTTCGACCTCTTCCTCATGCGGGAGCAGTAGGTTTCACAGGCGGTGCTTTCGCATGTTCAGATCAACATTTACCTTACCATCGTTGGGCGAAACGAACTCTGCCTTGTCCACTTTTGTCATGTTAAATTTCACGATAACCTTCTCGAGGCCATCCACTTTTTTCGCCTAAAACTTCGCCCACTCATCTCGTCATTCAGCGCCTGAAAACCTTTCCATGCTCTGAACGACCAACGTCTATCCTTCATATCTTTCTTTCTGGGCGGCTTATAGAGGTATTGCTAAGTCATTGCATCGCAAGGATATCGGGTCATCTTGTTTAACGATCATATATCGGTTTATATCCAAATCGTATGCAGGCACGCAGGTCGATTCCCTCCTCTGGCTGAGCTACCGAATTTATCTAACATCCTTTATTTATAGTGAGACGACCAAGTCCTCAAACGAACAGCCATCCGTAATCAATTTCAACACGTACAAACAGAAATTCCCACACATCATCCCTCCACGCCGCTGTAACTTATCGGCGTTGTTTCAAATCTCAGGCATCAGATAATCAACAATCTCGACGGGCGGCGGCAGTCCATATGAGTCGACGTAGACCTTTGTTCCTCTTCACTTAACATGTCCAGTGCGTCCCAGGACCATTTTGGTCATTGTGTTTCAAAATGTCGCGTTTTGTTTCGGGTCGTATGGTGTCTCGTATGAACACTACTCTGAATCTGGTAATTCCTTGGGGGTTGTGACGCTTCCCTGCAGCTAAACAATCGACAGGGGGTTTAGTGGATGGGTAATATCCTTTAAACGTATTCTATTCATTCGTTAATGTATCATGATCTTCACTCACAGTTCTATGTCATAAAGTTATTATCAATAATCTTCATTTTCCCAATCTTCCATATAATCTTCTTACAAATAGTCATCAACAACTGTTGTTTCATTATCCACACGTCGCTCAATTTGACCTTGAATTCGTGACGCGTAAAGTTTATCAGAATAGCCAACGCGCAAGGTGTAACTGAAAATTATATATGGGCTAGGGGGGCAGATCAATTAAGTTCTTGCGAAAAAGTCTACAAACAGCTCTTCCAGAAATATAGTCATCGTACTACAACCAAACAAGCGTATCAATGAGTTCCCTAAATGCTGTATTTGTATATATACTGCTGCCATCAGATCGCGAATCTTTAAGCCTTCTTTTTTGTATCTAATTTCTGGAAAGTATTTCAAATCCATCTGTAAAATCTAAGGTAGATCACTAGTAGGAATCTCATCCTTCTCATTCATAACTCTAGTAAGGTCATCATGATAACAACCTCAGGGATCGTTCTCTATAAGATCTCTTTTTAATTGTTGTAATGTCTATAGTTGTGGGCGGGGGGTCTCTCCAATTCCTTATTTGACAGAGGCTTGTGGAGAAAAACTAAATTGTGCACCCATATGATCTTCATTTATTTAAGAATATTCTACGGGCGTGTGCCCCTACATCTTACTGTGTGATACCTTGCCGAATCATTTATCGTATGTCAATCTGGTGGGGAGGTATAGTGGCTAGGATGATTTCTAGCATCGTCCTATTACGAGCATCGATGCGTTCCATTTTCGATATACATCGTCCGACCATTTTTCTGACGTTCGGAGGCCTTCGCTTTCCATTCTAGGTATTTCGTTCTTTTTGCGTTTACCCATACTATATTTTTAGAAGGCGTTCGACTTTCCATTTCATAATGTCCGTGAGCAAGGTTGCTAATTCCGTCGTAAAAAATGTCGCCTAGTATCTTTGGTCGACATAGCAACTTTATTTCCTGGGTGTAGATCTGATAACGACGACTTTGGAAAATTTTATCGATCTGTAAACCTCTTTCTTTCGTTGTCGAAGGTTATGTCCTGCTTGATGACAGCCTTTGTAACCCTGGTCCATGCGTTCGTGTGCATTGGGATTGCAGTTAGCATCGAACGCAAATGGCCGCAAATGGAGTTGCTCGCGGCAGTATCCTTATGCTTGGCATAGCAGAAACCGTAATGATAAGCATCTTGATCGATACTCTTGATGTGCTTCGACCAAGCCTTCGGTACATTCAGGGAAGAGTCGCATGTGTAGTTTGGTTCCCCGTCCAGTAAAGGAAGAAGATGCATGATGATGCATTCATGACAGTTGATGATCTTGTTTTTATTACTCACAAAATTTGATATCCTGAATCCACATGCTGCACATATCGCATCCTTTAAGCCGTGACCTCGAAACGACTCTCGGTGTCTGTGTTCCTCTTCCAAAGAAAACAGTACATCGTTGAATAATTAAATAAAAGGACGGTAAAGAAATTTCATTCAACGAATACACAGCATCGAGGTGTGATCACTTTTTCCTCCATCAGCGGTCGATCGGAGGACTGATCATTGGGATATCAGATTGCTGCTCAACAATACAGGGGATTCCTTTCCCCACAGTACCTGTGCACTTGACCTGCGTATCCTGTCGTCATATAGAGAAAGGAGGTGTGCTATGATTGTCTACGAGACAGCCATCAAAAGCTTGTAAATCATAAATCTCTACATATACCGGTTGCACTAAGGTTTAGTAATGGATGTCCACACCCTACGACAAGCTGTAAAAGGCCCAAAAATACAATTTGATGATATTCAAATGTTACAGCTATCAGCCCAATAAGTAAACAATGTTAAACAATTAGCGCGTTAACATAAAACAACGAAATCCACTGTATTACAGGTCCCTGGCTTAGGACATAGCAGAAAATATGTGGCGATGTTAAATATGTTTGTCAGTACTCATCCCAGCCCCATGGTGTGCCGAACAAAACGACAAAAAACATACTTAAACCATCTGCATAAATTTTATTTGAAGTCGATACACAGTACGTAGACAATAACAAAAAAGAGAGAAAACAAGATGTACCGACCTCGAAAAGTACTCACTGTTTCTGACAGCTAGTTCAAAATCCAAACACAGTTGATAACAAGCCTGGTTCTCTTAAGCTACGACATAAATGAAAACACGTGCGACTGGATTGATTGTAAAAATATCATTGGCCGTATTGTGAAAGTACAAAAATTAAAACCATTGACAACATGTAAGACAAACATCAAATAAATCAGTTTTGATGTAATAATTTAGCAAGACAATATTTAAATGTTTATCAACCACCATCATAACCTTGAAATTGAATTTGTGAAGATAATACTTCGTTAAGAATAAGGGACGTAAAGTTACATTTAGCCCTAGGGTTTTGTTAAAAAATCTCGTTTATTATAAAAATTGTCTATAAAAATTTCATTTTTTTAAAGTTATATTGGTTCTACAACCGTCACATGGCACTTAAAATTGCTTTAAATATGAAAATACTAAGCAATTACTTTATTTGACACAATATTGTCGATTTTAATATAGGTCAACTAAAAAATCACATCTAAACTTTGCACATTTAAAGATTTATCAATTACACAGGTTAAGCTAATACATTTTCGTGATGTTTTTGTACGATCTATATTATTTTGAACAAAACACCTCGAAAAAATGTAATATTATTTACAGAAAATGTTATCATCTTGTCGAAATAGCCAAATTTGCACTATGATGAATATATATATATAAGAATAAGTTATGAATTATTATAGCAACATTTTCACAACAACTTATTGTGGTGTCAAGAAATCTAAAATTGTTGCCAAAAATTGTGGCTTTACTAATTACTCCTTTGCATATGTCTATTAATAGCTTTTGTATATGATCATACTAAATGCTATATAATAATCTGTATTTTCGAAATTTTAAATAACTTTTAAAAAACTTGCAACAGAATTGTTCGGTTGGCCTAAAGTGCATATCAATTTGATTCCTTAATTAGGAGATAATCATGCATCTGTTTTCTCTGGATATAAACAACCGAATGTTATATAGGAATAAGTTATGAATTATTAAAAAAAACATTTTCACAACAACTCTAATATCTAGTTGTCGCTCGATCTCAACGTTTATATCTTCAATGTCGTAGGAACCAGTGCTTAGGGCGAAGGAAAAGCAGTTGGCACCATGTCAGGGGAGTACCGGAGGGAATTGGTACCAGCATAAATGTTGAGAAAGGAGAAGTAGGTTTCCAGGTCCACAAATGTCATTTCGAAACTACCATCTTCTCGCAGTTGTAGTGGAGGGCTGCACCGGGTGAAAATCCGGCTGCCGACAAAATATACTATGAACAAAAACACCTGCTCCGGATTGGTGTCAGTCCCGAGGACACGAACAAGACGAAACATTACTTATAAAACTAAAAACAAACACAACTATGAACGATGCGGACTCTAACAAACCCCTTGTGTGCTGTACTCGGGTAGTCCAGAAGGACAGAAGGATAAGCAGTTCCTTCCTCTTTAAAGACACCAGCTGCATTGTTCATTTTCAAATCCGGTATAAGTCAGTTCGGGGTAAAGGGGAAGGCTAAAGGAGTTTATAATCTCCAAGCAGAGAAAGTGAAAGGCCTGTTTTCAGGTAACAGTGCATCTTCACAGAAAAAGATATGTCTTCATCTGTGAAATGGATACTCCATATCGGTTATAGTGTCCACCGTGAAATTTCTGGACTTTTGTCTTCAACCAAGGATCAACATATCCCTATTGAAGATGCTCATGTGCATGTCAATGACTTAGCTTTTTCTTAAAATCGCTGCATTGGACACACATACTCTTGAAGAACGTATAATCTGGGGAATAAACGGCATACACCGGGGCAGCTGGACTGTCACTGCTAATGAACGGGAAACTAGCTATTGGAAAGTTGAAGTCATCACGTTTCACATCTGTTGTCAAATTCAAGGTGAAGGACAAGTATAATGAGGCAGTCTTGAGAGTGTCTATTGTGTCTTTCATATCAAGCCCTTTGGGTAGATGAGGTGAAGATAATCACCGAACGGTTAACTTAGAAAACATCGTCTATAAAACGGAAGCTATAATAAAAGGTTCGGGCTAGCTTTATTTCTTTTTTTCTACGATAGCCCCTGAAGAATGTATGTCCCAAATGAGTGAAGAAATAAATTGGTGAGGAGAGGAGCAAAATTTTTGCCAATTGGAATGCCGATCGTCTGCTGGCAATCTCTCCCACCCAACTGAAGAAATATGTTGTCAATTAGAAAATCTATTTTTTTTTATTTTGCGTTGGTTGAACAACGTATGTTTTGGTTCAACGATTATTTGTATTGTCTTTCTCTGTTCAGAAATCAGCTATGGATCTTTTAATCTTGATTTGAACGTGAATGTGGTATGGATGTATAGAGTGTAGAAAAGTCAATTTTGATGACAGAGATCTTGAGTTTACAATGACTCTTCTTAAGTATCGACATTTGATTTAAACCACTTCATGTATAGTTTGTGTCGCAGTATTTCTGACGGCCCGTCTTAATAGTTGTTAAAATTGAAGACAAAGGCTTTGAGAGTAGGCAGAACCAGTACTAATACGCTGCTTGTAAATCCACTTGTGTAACTTTTGTATCCAAGGTAATGAAGGCAATTTTTCGTATCTAAAATGATCCAGTCTCAACACATTTTTACCGACAAAAAGTAAATCAGTTGACCAATGATTATTGTAAAGACGAGCTGAATAATTCATACTTCATCATCTGCGTCATTGTCGGTAGTTTTCATCTCATGTAAATTGGCCGTGATTATTTACTAATTTCATAAAATTGTTTTTGTCAGGCCATAAACATTCGAATGTGTTCATTACTTATCGACTTGATGTAAAACTTAAAATTATCTTATCTTCCCTTACCTTAATCATAACGTGTGTAGAACAACCAGTACACACTTCAACATGGCTTCTTTACCACTAGGTTTGACTTACTGGGATGTTGGCAGGTTGATAACGGTTGTATGCCTGCCGATAGCATTGTCATGTAGTTACGTTACATTGTTTCTTACATGCTTGTCGTTGGTTTACGTCGGATTTTTTCTCTACAGAAAGTCCACAGTCAAAAGAATACCAATCACTGGACAAGGTGTTTTAATAACGGGATGCGATACAGGTAAGAGCATGCCCATTGTTTTCGGATAAAATAATCAGATGCGGTTGAAAATGGGCACTGCAGCTTTGATATGCTCTGCCATATAACATTGTTAAGTCCATGAATAATCACTTCTTGTTCAGATATACGTGGAAAAGTTTTGTTTATTGGAAGAGCTTATTATGTAATGAATGTTTAAAGATATATATACCTGAAATGAGTAATGGTAACGTTTGTTGGAATTTTTACAAGGAATCATTTGCAACAAACCCCATCAAAATCCGATGAGAAATAGAAATTGCGTTTTTCGGCCACTTTAGCCCCAATTATCTCGAAAATAGTAAGAGATGGAAGAAATCCGTTGACATAATTATCAAATCCCTTAGAGGGATGCAATGAAAGAAATCCCATCAAAATATGATAAGAAATAAAAATTTCACACACAGCATAAAATGACGCTTTGCAGCCCCCTTTGGCCCCTTGTATCTCGAAAAGGGTAAGATATACAAAAAAAGCTCGAGTATACTTTTGTTGCATTTTCCACAAAGAATCTTTTGCAAAAATACCCATCAAAGTCCGATGAGAAATTAAAAAAATCCAAAAATTGGGTTTTTCTGCCACTTTGTCCCATATCAATTCGAAAATAGTAAGATATTTACATACCTATGAAAGCCTTTTTGAGAGGAATACAATGAAAGAAATCCCATCAAAATCGGTAAAAAAAATTCCCACAAGGCACAAAACAACACTATTCAGCCCCTTTTGGCCCCTTGTTAATTAAAAACGGTAAGATATACCAAAAATACTTGGGGAAAGTTTTGTTGCATTTTTTACAAGAAACTATTTGCAATAAAAAACATCGAAATCCAATGGAACATAAAAAAAAAGTTTTATTTCGACCTAAAAAAAAAAACAGTTAAAGTGACCTTGACCCTTGACCTACTGACTTCAAAATCTCAAGGGTTCTTTCAATCTCTTATTCCTCCTTATATGGTATAAGTTTTGTTGAAATCGGGCAAGGCAAATTCAAGTTAGTATGGGGACGAAAGTTATCCAAAAAATGAATGCCCTTGACCTTTGACCTTTTGACCTCAAAATCAATAGGGTTCCTTTTCTTCCATATACCTACCACCTTTATAAGATTGGTTCAAATTTGGCAAGCGGATCTCAAATTAGAGTCTGGAAACGAAATGCGGAATGACGGAACCCAACATTCTATATATAGACCTCCGCTTTCGAGAAAGGAGGGGACAAAAAAGAAAATTTGAAGAATTTGGAATTCATACCAGTAGTTTGTTTCACAATATATTGCAGGCTTTGGGAATGAATTTGCGAAGAGATTAGACAGTATTGGTTTTACAGTTTTCGCTGGATGTTTATCAGACCAGAGTGATGGAGCGAAAGACCTTCGAAAGAGCAAGACAGGTCGACTTCATGTTATAGGTCTTAATATCACAAAAGATGACGAAGTCGACAAAGCGGTAAACTACGTTTCAAAAATTCACGAGAAAACTGGATGTGGTATGTAAAATCTCTATACTCTAATTGCATAATAGGGCTGAATCCAATCGGATTTTTTTAAACAAATGGGATGGATTGGAGGTAAAATATATGCAGAAAAAGTATTAATTTTTGTGAGTTTTTTTTTTTGCTGCTTTAGCGTTTGAAGCGGTATTTTGGAAGACTTGATCAGCCCTTTATAATAAATAAATATATTATAGTCTAAGTAATATGTATACTTTGACGGTGAATTTTCACAAAAATAAATATAAAAATAGGGCATGATTGGGCGTGATTGTCAATGAGACTGCCATCCACCAAATGACAATCGAAATTAAACTTCTACAGGTCCCATCACGGCCTTTTACCTAAGCTGGAACAGTGGTGTGACAAAACAGCAATGAAAACACACGATAAAAATCAGCTGAGTATACATTCTGCCTAACCAACGGATTTAACAACGCTTTAACAGGGTTTCTACCTGCAGGCGGAGAATCCGAACGGCCTTTTTTCTACACCGCGGTCGCCCTAAGGGGGTGCACTAAGTTCGAGTTTACCTTCATATGGTGTGTATATTTCTCAGCATTAGGAGTAAGAGCATCATTGGTAAAACTCGATAAAGGTTTCCAACAAATGTATAACATCACTCTTTCCCGCAAAAATGATAGTGGTCATTTTAAAAACAGAATAAGTACACAGGAGATATAGATTAGTTTGCTTGAAAACGATTTACTTTACAAGCATAAGTCTTGCTAAACATAAGCTTTACAACGTTAAGAAACACCAATTTTTTTTCCCAAAATATTAAACATTTTATTTAAACTTTGACGCAAGGGTACGACCATTTAACTCTGAGAAGGGGATAAATAAATAGGAAAATAAATAAATAAAAAATATTTCTGCTTTCCCTAGCTACGGGGTTTATATTTCGCAGTTGATTCGATAATCTCGTGCCTGTTGTCTCATAAATTACTACAAGGATATATCCAATCAAGTTTGAAATCGTTCCCCTTAAAATTATGGTATGGACCTGATACCGGTAATAGTACAGTTAGATGATTAGAGTTTAATTATCCCAAGACGTGTGTTGCGCGCAATACAGGGGATGCTTACCCTTCCGGAGCACGTGATCTCACTCTATCAACTTTTGATTTCTCACATGGGTATTCTACACTGGACTAATCATCACTCATTAATATGCTCTCGTTCTGAATATGCACGAAATATTTGCAGGTGGTCGGTAAGGAACATATCTATTTTTTTATGTTTCGCCGTCGGATTCTGAGTCATTTGTGACGTTGTGTTCTATGTCTCTGATATACGTAGTCATATAATTTACATTTCTTGTTTAGGACTATACTAGGCAAGTCGCCCGCTGCTGGATAGTCAAAAAATATTGTGGACAATAACCCGTGCAAGGTGTTAG
>JAULBM010071352.1:0-10063 GCA_032357055.1 Geukensia granosissima | reverse complement strand
CGGAAGGGTAAGCAACTCCTGCTCCACAAGTGGCACCCGTCGTGTTACTCAGTAGTCAAAGCCGGTGTATAGTCACATTTAGATGTTAATTTTACCATCATATTAGCAAGGGGCTTATATATGCAAACCCCAACCTAACCCCAACACCCCTTCCAAAAGAAATAAAAATCAATAATTATGATATTTCAGTATCTATAAAAAACAAAATCATGCAAATTATACCAAAACATCTTGCAAATTAGACATTTCATTGCACTTTCTCTAATGCTAGACCCAACCTGACAGATATTACAACTGTGATGGTGACTTGTTAACAAATGCAGGACTAAACACGAACAGAACAGGTAAGATCTTTAAAAAAAGCTTTGTATTTAAACACATGAAACTAAAAAATATGTAAATGTTATGAACTGCTCAAGCCCTTATTTTGCCAGCAGAATTCAGAATTGTCAGTAGCCTATAAACCTACCACAAGTGCTCTACCAAGAATGCTGTTCTGGCCTGACAAAGAGATGACACTGTCACTGAATTGTGTAGAGGAGACACCTTGTGTTGATTGGAGCATGTTTCCAAGGTCTCCAACATGTCTCAAGCTGAAAGGAGACAGATAACCTTTCATTTAGTAATAAAATAACAGGTTTTAAAACTTACAAGCTGTAAGAATCATGTGAAATCCTTAAAAAAATAAAAGGAAACCTATTTTGTTTTAGAACAAAATTGGTCTACCAGTATATATATTGCATTGTTTTTACATAAACTTGAACCAGAATTCGTACATATCTATTGCATCAATTACTCATTTTTATTTTTATTGTTTCTTATGGTGCTTTTCCTTCATTACATAAGGAAAATATTTTTACTTAAAATCAGCTTGTTATGAATTTTTCTTAAATGGAAGCATGTTAATGAAAACTTACAAAGGGAAGCTGTTTCTACCACCATGTCTCGTTTGAGTGGGATTGTAGTGAGGTCCTACTCTAGCACAGTTATCTCCAGTATCTCCGAAGTCATGAATGTGAACTCCTCTCTGTGTGTCTACCGGAGACTGAGGAAGACCAACGACCTGTATTCTGATGTCTACAGATGGATTTCCAAATAACTGAAAAGGAAATACCAAATTTATCAGCCGTGTAATGATAGGTTTTTCTAGAATTATATATTGTTCTGAAACAGAGCCACTATCATGTTTTATCTAAGAAAAAATTGTTACATAATATGTTCCTGTCCTAAGAGAAATAACCTACTATTTGTTCCTGGCAGGAAAGGTGTTTTAAAAGTGTTTGTTCTGTTAGGAGAAATATGACATTGTTTATTATATTTGTTCCACTGGAACTGACAAGTTTACAAATTAAACAATTTATTTCTTTGTTTTGTTATTTTGTACTGACATTTCAAACGAGCAGTCCTTTCAACTTAAGATTCAATTCGATTTACACTCATCAAAATCATAGATTTTTTACTATCAAAGATTTAATCAAAATTTTGGAAAATGAACAATTTGAAGAGGAGGTCTTAGTCTATTGCAAATACCAAATTTTTTTCGTAAAAGAACACTTTTTAAAACGTCAACTTGGTCAGTTTGTCCACTGACACTATCAAAGTTGAACGTGATTTCGTTCCTACAAAGACCGTATAAGTTTTTTTAACTGTCGACATTGTCGAAAATCCATTAAAAAACTTTGACCTTGCCCGAGAAAACTTTAAGTCGTCAACGCGGCCTTAGTAACCAGCGACACCTTTTCCTCATTGACTGCTTTGGACCACAAAAATCCAATGCTTTTTGATCTGTCGTAAATTGAATGATTATACGCCATTACTGCCAAGTAAAAGATAAAATAGAAATACGTTTACTAAAATTTCCAATTGTGTAAACCACGTAACAAGTTCTGAATGGCAAAGAGATTGTAAGAAAAAATACTTACAAATTGCCGGAAGTCGGCTCTTCCTTTAACGTTTGAGTTTGTATTGTTGAAGTAACATGTTGCATATCTGTAGTTGTTGGGATTCTGAGACAAATTCATGAAAAACTGTCCTCCTGCGGTAAATGCTGCAAACAAAGTTTGTAAAGTTTTTAGTCTGTAAAATTACTCAACAGTGTTGATATGCAAAAGCATGTGCGCCGTTTTGTTTAGCATTCAACAGATAGCTTAAAAATCAGAAAAATATATGGACTGAAACTTTTGGGTAATATTAAAAGTTAACGGATTTTAAATTCTAAGGAAAATGATATGATTTCATATGTTGGCCTTCTAGTTTTTTGTCATTAAAGTTGAATGGCTCGAAGTCTCTGTGTGGAGTAGTCCGCATTGAATTTTCATATACTATTTTTTACATTAAACAAAATTAACAGATACATTTTCGCTTCAATACACGCATGTAGGAATCAAAGTTTAACTGCACGTTTAAAAATTTTAATCATGTTCTTACGTTGTCCATTTGGCCCGGTCCCTTGTCCTTGTGGTCCATTAACACCTCCGAATCCTCCTCCATTGTTGCCTCCAAAAAAGTTATTGAATGGATTTCCGAAACCTCCTATACCCCCAGTTCCTCCCGGGAATTGTGCAGCACCTCCTTGTCCTGCAAACTGACCACCAGCCTGCCCAGGAAATTGTCCTCCTGCTTGCCCAGGAAATTGTCCACCTGCTTGTCCTGGAAATTGTCCTCCTGCTGGAAATTGCTGTCCTGTACCTGCTTGTCCTGGAAATTGTCCACCTGCTCCAAACTGCTGTCCGGCACCACCTGCCTGGCCGTTAAATTGAGCACCCGCACCGCCTTGTTGCCCGGCACCACCTGCTTGCCCGGGAAATTGCTGTCCGGCTCCACCCTGTCCCGGGAATCCTGCCCCTCCTTGAGCAGGAAATTGTCCAGCACCTTGCTGAAACTGATTACCACCAACTTGTGGAAACTGATTACCACCTGCCTGTGGAAACTGCTGTCCTGCGCCGAACTGGCCGTTGCCTTGTCCGAAATTTTGTTGTGCACTTGCTAGTCCAATTATTAATGCTAAAACAAAAATATATCGCTTCATTTTTATGTTATATGTTATCACTTGTTCTTTAGTACACTTACAATTATTGTCCACAACTGTTCAAAGTCCGACTTAAAAATGTTCAGAAATACATGGGTTACAAGATGTGTGTTTGCAATTGACGTGAATGTAAATCGTCATCCGTCCAATGAAATGACGAAATTTGCCATTAATCAACCAATGAGCTGCTACCAAAGAATACTCATCAATCAAATTTTACCCGTTTTGACAAATTTAGGAAGTAAACTTGAATGAAACATACCCCGAAATGCGTAACTTCCGTTGTCTTGCATAAGGATATAAAAAATACTATGAGATGATTTAAATAAATTATGAATCACGTTTAATTATTTACAAACCACTGGGTTGGGTACCATCACTTTTTATCGAGATAGGGATAGAAAAACGTGTTTTTTAAAAACTTTCCATTTATGTTTCTTGTTTGTTAAATACTAAGAAGCTATGACATGTTGATGTAAAATTTACGGGCGAAAAAGATTTTTCCTAAAATAAATAAAATAACTTGAAAGGAAGAATAATTCTTCTGAACAACGTGGGTCCAGAGTTTCCCATGTAGATCTGTGTCTTTAGCAAATACCCCACCAAATTAAACTCATTTGGGGATTCGATACAGGTGATTTTTTTGTGCATCCACCGCATTCGTTTGAAGCAAACTAAAAAATCATCGGAATTGGATTACCACCAACCAGACGTTGTTTTACGCTAGCGATATTTAGTTAAAGCAGAGACTTATCGTGCTTGCCTTTTTACAGATATTTTAAGTTAGATTTGGCTTTTGTCTTCTTAGAGAATTTTGGTGTTTTCGAAGGTTTTACTTTTCCCTATAGCTTTCAAATTGGTTTTGTCCCTTTCTGTGATGATGAGGTTGACGACATAAACTAACATTGTTATCTTTTTTTAATTTTTACTTATCTTAAATGGTAAAAATTACATTGCATATAAACAAAATGTACATAATAATATATTGGAAGATCATATGGCTAATGTTTTGGTGAAGTAAAAATGCCTCTGGCCATAAAACAAGATAATCAATCAGATTTTGAGATATTACGCACATTAGTAAACAAACATACATGTCGGGTAGTTAGACCTTAAGCGTCGGAAAAAACACGTTTTCGGTCTTTTGTTAGGAAGAAGTGCTAACCTCATAATATTGTGCAATATTGAATTTAATCTGAACTAATCATACTTTTAGCATTGTAAGAGGTATTTTGTAAAAAAAACTGATCTAATTTTAAATAATCAGTTTTTTTCTCTTTATTTTCGAGGAAACGTTTATTCGGCTATTTTACATATCTGTATTAAGATTTCTGGGAAAATTCATAATTGATTTTCTAAATGTTAAACGAGGTGATTAATTTTATCATATTTATTATATTTTATGCATATTTCATTTCTGGCCCTGTCCGACATTCGAGGGTAAAATTTTAATTTTTTAATTGTCATGTACGTATATTGAATCAATGTTTGCCATATATGTTGTTTTGCCTCAGCGGGGTCCTTAATTGGAACAATAAAATATCATATATTCTATTCTATATTCTATAAATCAGCATAACAGTAGCTCTCTTGCTTTTTTGTAAGGTTTGGATTTCATGGATTTGCTAGCGCCGTCTATCACCTTAAGCTGGAACGCTGCAAGCAATACTCCAAATTAACCACCCGTTTTAAGTTACTTTTGGTTTGAATATCCCTATGTTTTCATAATAGGTATAATAAAGAACATATCTGTGAAAACAGATTTTAAATGCAATGTTAATGTGCCAATATAGAAACAGAAGATGCGGTATGATTACAATCCATTAAAAGTTGCTTTTGGTTTTGAATATCCCTTTATTTTCTTCACAACGGGTATAATAAAGAACATGCATATCTGTTAAATCAGATTTCAAACTCAATTTAATGTACAATGTAGAAAAAGGAGATGTGGTGTGATTTTTAATGAGACAGCCGTTAAATCACCACCCCCAAAAATGTGCTTCATTTATAAATGCCTGCGTACTATGCGTCGACCTCCATAGTAAAAATAGTAAAATCTTATGCAGTTAGTTTTAATGTTTGTTGTTGTCGTTTGTCACGTCCCAGGTTACGGTAAAGTTGAGCGCTCACAAACATGTTTAACCCAGCCACATCCTTTAAGTGCCTGTCCCAAGCCAGGAACCTTTATGTTGAACTGTCACTTGTTTCACATTTTATTCCAACTTAGCCGGTTATAGTAACATTTGAATATCACCAAGAGACATTATAATGTACTGACCTGTAGAAAGTACTCGCTGTTTCTGACGGCAAATTAAAACTCCGAACGCATTTCATAATAAACCATGTTTTCTTAATCTTGTATTTAGTATAAAGTATATAAAAATGAAAACGTTCTGTCCGCGGCTGTTTGATTATTTGGCTCTTTTATTTAAATATGTATTTATTTGTTTTTATGTTGTGTTTATATGGGAAAAACAAATACAACATATACAATCAAATGTACTTCTCAAAAAAAAGTTGCAACATATGGCATTTCGTATATTTCTTCAAAATTACAGCTATTTAAACAGATAAAAAATCAATGCTATCACGGAAATATTGTTGTACAACAACATGCGTGAAGTAATTTTTCAATACTTGAATTAGGCACGGACCATTTGATTTCTGGGGGAGGGAGCTGGGATTTTTTAAGAAAAAAATTTTGACCCTGATTTTTTTGTAAAAAAATATCTGGCCAGCATCTGGAGTGAACAAAATTTCTGTCCCACTGTCTGGCTATTAAAACAATGTCCAAAGATATTTTCTTACGTTAACTATTGAACTGGTACTCGAAAAAAACTAATCTGGCCTGCAAAGCGGCGAAAAAAATCTTGCTTTATTTACCACTTTAATACTTGGGTTGTAACTATAGTAAATGTCCTCATATCAAAATACCAATAGAATTTCTGTCCAGCCACCTTAATAAGTATGAAGCAATGATGAAACATTACTTATTAATGAATTAGAACACTATATTGCAAGACCAATGAACCATTTCGCGGGCATATAGCGGACACTTCATCATTTTCGGTAATGTACTACAGAATCTGTACTATCCAATGAACACTCCAACAAACTTTCCTCTGGGGTCCTATGCTAATTTAAGTCTGGCATCTATCTTTGGTTGGCTGGTGAGACTGCTGGACATAATTTTTATATAAGACCACTCCACCAAGGTTTTGTTACAATTGACTCAGTTGTCAAGAAGCTATTTAAAATATACAACCTACTTTTTAATTCACCTGGTCTAAAAGGCCATGTGAGCTTTTCTCATCACTTTGCGTCCGTCGTCGTCGTAAGTTTTTTACATTTTCATCAACTTCTCTGAAACCGCTAGGCCAATTTTAATCAAACTTTGGTGGAATGTTCCTATGATAGTCCTCTTTAAAATTTGTTTTTGATTTTGCCGGGCACCATTCAATATGGCCGGCATGGCTCGACATATTTTAACATTGGACCCTACGGGAATTTTATGTTTTCATCAACTCCTCTGTAACCGCTTGGCAAATTTTAACCAATCTTTGGTGTAATGTTCCTATGATAGTCCTCTTTAAAATTTGTGTTTGGATTTTGCCGGGCACCATTCAATATGGCCGTCATGGATCGACATAGTTTAACATTGGACCCTATGGGAATTTTACGTTTTCATCAACTCCTCTGAAACCGCTTGGCCAATTTTAACCAAACTTTGGTGGAATGTTCCAATGATAGTCCTCTTTAAAATTTATGTTGGATTTTGCACCATTCAATATGGCCACCATGGCTCGCCATAATTTAACATTGGACCCTATGGGAATTTAGGTTTTGGTCAACTCCTCTGAAACTGCTAGTCTGATTTTAACCAATCGTTGGTGGAATAGTCCTTGGATGGTCCTCTTTAAAATGTATGTCTGTTTTGCTGGGTGCCATCCAATATGGCAGTTTTCATGCTTCATTGACTCTGACTCAGTTTCACTTTTACGTCTTAGTCAAGCTACGTGTGTACTGCCATCAAGAATTCAACTAGTATGCTCAAAAAATCTCAAAATAATATTTTGACTTTTGCACGAAATTAGCTAAGTCAAATGGAACCAAACTTTTTAGCAAGCTTCTATGAAAGGTTGTTTACAAAGTTTCCTGGTTTTGTCCTGATCAAACAAAAACATTTATGATGCCATTAACAAATGATCATATTTATAATACATGTATTATATATAATATTATATTTCATATTAACATATTTATGATCGAAATGGTGATGCACAATGGATGCCAAGAAAAAAAATTTACAAACCTATGTAAAGCAATCTAGCAAATGCATTTAACCTTTGGTGTAACAACACTGTTCTAAGGAATATGAATTCAGTCTAATCAAATGTCATTATCACACTTCGAGTATTGCCATTTGTTAAAATTTGTGTTTTGTTAGAGACTTTTGCCAGACAAAAAATCCAAACCCAAAGTATATCTTGGTTAATTGATAAGTTAGATACTCTCTACAAATATTGGAAGCATAGTTTAACTATTATGTTATGGGCCAGTATTGCTTCCAATCAATACTTTTGTTTTAGTCTGATTTTGATTGTTTTTTTTCTTTGTATTCTTCATGACAAAGCCAACAAAACAAACACATTTGTCATATGATGACCTATCTCTTACTGTTATTGAGAAATTTTGGGTCGAAAAATGACATGACCTCATTTTTGATACTTTATTTCTCATCTGATTTTGATGAGTTTTTTTCAGAGCATTTTGTTGTAGCATTTATGAAGAAAAATTTATACTATGGGATCAAAGGGTATTATAGAGGCTTTATTGCAGGAGATCAGAAATTTTTATTTTATTGTTTTGTTTGCATTTGATTTGTTTCAATGAGACATTTTAGTAGTATGTCAACATCTCATCTCTTAACACTCAATGAAAGGATTTCTTGTAAGGTCCAAAATAAAAAGTGACACTCGACATTGTGTCCTCAACATCTCTTTTATCCAGCTGACTTTTAAATTGGTTTATGGTTTATTCATGATACATGATCCATACTGATTGTGACTACTTACCTGGCAAAAGGCCATGTGATCTTTTGTCATCACTTTTACATCTTCTCCTCTGAAACCGCTAAGTCAAATGGAACCAAACTTTATAGGAAGCTTCTATGAAAGGTTGTTTACAAAGTTTATTGGTTTTGTCCTGATCAAACAAAAAACAATCTTGTTCTAGTTATAATTTATAGGTCTTTTATTGGTATTTTTTAAATATTTGTATTCATATTTGTAATACTTTGTAAAAAAGAGGAAATGTTTATTATTAAATTTATTTATTTATCTTGTACAGGTTTACATATATATAAAAGGGAATGGAACCAAGAAATACAGATAATCTTCAACAGAACAGTCTATCAGGGAAAGAAGCTTTAAAATCTAAGGTTAGGATCAATCCAATGACATGTACTATATTATGCCATATGGCTTAGTTTGTGTCTGACTTTGCCATACAAAGCATTCAAACACATCACACATTATAAGGTTTGTCAGTTACCTGCCCATGGTCCGTGGTTCTCTCTGGGTACTCGTTCTTCCTCCACCAGTAAAATTGACCGCCGCGATATGACTGAAATATTCTTAAAATTGGCATTAAACCCTAATCAAACAAACAAATATAATATGCTAAAGTATAAGTGATAAACACCCTGGGATCATGTTTTTTCCTGAAAGAGGATTTATATTAATTTATATAATCAAAAATGCTTTGAACTGAAAGTCTTGTGTCATTTTTATATTTACTAGAAAATAAATATAAAATATTTAAATGCACAAAAGAGAATGTTTTTCTCTATTTTGAACTTACAATAGATCTTAAAATATAAAGTTATGCAATTATGTAAATAGTGTTACAGATTTAAATAAATTTGCATTGATCAATACACATTCTAATTGTTTAATTCTATTATATCCAGAAAAATGTTATAAAGTATTTTACTATATGTATAACAAATAGTGGTAAACTAATTTTAAAGAAATAAGTTTGATTGATTAATTGTTGTTTTAATGCCATGTTGGCTTTATTAAAACCATATCTCAGGAATAAAAAATCAGTAAAAGATGTGACAAGTTTAAATAACCAATAAAATAAATTGAGAATTGATAAAAATTCCCAGTTTATTCATTCCACGAACTTTCTTGTAATAAAAAAAGACTGGTTTATAGACAATAGACAATAGAAAATACCGGTATTTATGGCTAAAACACATTTACAGAAAATGGTTACAGCTTGACACAATAGGAAAAAAACCAGAAAAATCAATATACCTAATAAGTAATTTTATGCTGTGATAGTGGTATTCAGGAAAAATTATGAATATGAGTCTATGAGAACTATTGAATGAACTGTACTGGTAGTGTTGGCACAGCGAGAAGAAGTGGTATTCGTCCTTGACATCCCCAATATTACAAGTTGCCATATAAGTTTACCTCTTTCAATGTTAGAATATCTGCCATTTATAAGAAAACCCTCGTTTCTTCGAAATTTCTGTTTTGCATATAAGGTTCCTAGATGTCATAACTTTTGTTGCATTGGATAACAATATACAAGAAAAACTATGGCCTTGATGCATATAAAGTGTGCTGATATTGTTTATCATACACAGGTAAAGGCTGAGTCAATCTCTAGTAAACCAGACATTGAAACACAAGGAACAAGTGAACTTCTGAATCCTAGTGTCCTGGAGGAAGTCTTAGCAGAGAAAAAATTAGTAAGTAAAACACCCTTATGTGCAGTGACAGATCCAGATTTATCAAAAAGAGGGAGATCCATAATACATTTTTTAACCAAGAAATGGGACCTGATCAAAATTTGCTCTGAATTTTTATACGACCGCAATAATTTGTGGTCGTATTATTTTATGGTGTTGTCGTCGCGTGCGCGTCTTCTGTCTGTGGACACGAAGGTTTCCGCAACTTATCTTTTGATGGGGTGAACCGATTCTTTTGATATTTTGATACATTGATTCCTAGTATGAGA
>JAULBM010071341.1:0-10063 GCA_032357055.1 Geukensia granosissima | reverse complement strand
GGGAAGTTAGCTTTTGTCAAACCAAAGACATTAAAAGTGGTATTTGCTGCTCCTTTGCAAAGCAGGCAACATTTAGGAGTAAGAGCAAAGACTGGTCAGCCAAGAGCCAGAATAATGTGTCTGGGTAAAGTTGCAGACTGTTGCTTTTACAAACTAGCACTTAAAAAATCCGGCTTACCGTTTCTTTCTAGTCCAAAGCAGGGTTCATTCATCATCACTCATCATTAATTAGCTCTTGTCCTGAATATGCATGAAATATTTGCCACTAGATGTTAAGCACCATCCAATCAATCAACTGCCTAAATCAAAAATTAAGGATTTTTGCAAATTAATTTGGTAAGGAAAATTTTAATAACAAGGTTAAGGTTAACTTTTCTTGACATTAATGACTGAACAGTGTTATAACATGGTCAAGTCACACATTTATGAATTGCAGTACTGTAGTTTTTGGCCATTCAGCTTTGAATATTGACATTGCTCAAAGTAAAAATAATGGGATTTCTTAATTAAATAAAGTCTAATCTGAAAAGTAATTTTGTATATTTGCTCTGTTGGGAAAAGTTCTTAAAAATTTATCAGTAGATAATATTTTATTTGTAGGGTAATTTGAATAGAATGCACTCTGTGTATCCTGCAAACAACTTCTTATATAAATGTTTAAAAAAAAACGCAGACCCAGTTGCCTTGTTTAAAAATATTTACAAATTGCCTAATACAATGAATGAAGCAAAGTAATGAAAGATGTCATTTATGGGAAATCAGATTCTCAGATTTTGTCCTCAGTCAGTAGTGATAGTAAGAGAAAAAACATTTCGATATAATATTGTCCTTTTAACCAAAGTCGTACCAGTGTTTTAGGATTCCTATTTCCTGTTACCTGCGACAAGTAAAATTTGGGTCAGGGAAAGCTAAGTATTTAGTTACATTTTCCCTGTTCAAGTTAAAAACTTGATATGCTGTAAGGATTTGCTTACTTAGGAATGTGGTCATTGATTGTGGGAAAGTTGATTTTCTATAGATTTTTCTCATGGAAACATCAATTTCCAAAAAATCCTAGAACACTGAACACTACAAAACTGATATCTTTTTAAGCCTATAGACGAAATTGCCAGTCGGTGCATCTTCCCGCAAAAACTTGACGTCACTATACAAATATTTGGACGTCACAATGTAAAATGACGCCATTTCATGAAATGGAATGTGTAATATGTCTATTCCAGAGTAAAGTCATAATCACAGTGAAACTCAATGCACTATTTAATATATTCATTATAAAAAATTTTTTCTGTATATAGGGGAAATGTGCAGCAGATGTCCCAGATTTCCTGGTTGAATGCCCAGAAACGAGAACATCTAGAAGCCACATATCAGAGGATGAAACAGGCAGCTACCATGTAACTTTTCACTTAGCATAGAAAATTTTGTTACCTGTATCTTCTTTAATGACTTTCGATTTGGTGCTTTATTTATCAGACAGTAATTTGTTGAGCAAAGAAAATTATGGTGCTTTATATATCAGACAGTAATTTGTTGAGCAAAGAAATTTAACTTTTGTTCCCGTTGTAAGGCAGATTGCACAAAAGAAGCTTCAAGTGGTCTCAATAACTTTAAATGTATAAATGAAAAGGCAATTATCCAGATTTTCACTGCAATATTCAGATCCATCAACTGAGCCATAGAGGAAAGCTGACTTGGAACTTATTAATTTAACAAGTTTGCAATAGACAGAGTCAGAAAGCCAACTTCCCTCCACTTAAGGGAGTAGACCTATGTAAAGGGACATAACTTTTGACAATCTTTGGTATGTTTATGTCAACCATTTTTATATATCTAATGTAAGCATCTTATTAACAAAGATTAATTTTGATCTGTATCAATTGAATGCTTAAAGAACTGTTTTTGTAACAAAATAATATAAACATATTAATGATTTCAAGAGTTATCTCCCTCAACCCAGGTCTACCACCTTAAAACACATTGTGCAATCTCAAGTTCTTTTAAGTGATGCCGATGAAAATTAACCAGAACAATGACGTTCACAGAATGCCACTTAATTTCTGAACAGTTCATGGTGTAAACATACTAAATAAATTCCTTAACATTTCAGCCAAATTTTGGATTTTTCAAATTTGTCTATCCAGTTTAGCTTAAGTTTAACTTGACCATAACCATATATAGCCTGAATCGTAAGGGTGTGCTGTTTTTTGTCTTAAAAAAATCACCTGACCTTTAAAGCCTTGTAGTGAAATGCGGTTACCTAAGGTGAACCCCTATCTAAAAATAGCATTTAGACTTCCACAAAATTTCTTCATATAGACCATGTATTCAGAGGGTTATAACTTCTTACAACACCACCAGATAATCTTAATCTGTTATATTGACACCTCATTGCAAAATGTATAACACATAAAATTCCATCATCAAGGGAAATGTTAAAAGAACAAACATGCACATATATAGATATTTCTATGGATTACTGTTGAGAAAGTATTCTATATCATAAAAAATGTTTTAGATTTTTCTGAGTGCATAGAATTTATTGATAATCCTTTAAATAATTTAATACTTAAGGCAACAGATAGACAGTGATGGTACTGAAGAGAGAAGTATTGGAGACTTTGAGAGTCCACCTCAGTTAATACAACAGCAGTACCAGCATTATCAACAAGGATACTATACGAATAGTTCACAGAATATTGAGGATGCATCGGTAAGTTTTACTCTATATTCTTGTATATAAAGGCTCTATAAGACCAAATGAGTTCAATGTTTGCAAATATCTTAAATTTTTCTCATATGCCAAAATCTAAATTTCCTGATTGGTCAGAATTGAGTAAAGAGGGTAGTTAAGTTAATTCCACTTTAGATGTTTGTGAAACTGAAGCCTTAGTCTAAGTAATTGATCGGAAAGATCTGTGATTCAAATGCTTTTTAAATATCCATTGGTTTAACATACCATGTGATCTTGACCTGTTATTTTAAAATGTATGTTTGTGAAGTGCTTCACAAGAAAACCTTTAGCATACCTGGGTTGGAAATAAATTTTAAAAATGAATTTTTATTATTTTTTTAAATTTATAGCAACAACCTCAAACCCCACAGATGCCTCCACCCCAGCCTCAGGTATAAATTTAATGTCTAATTTTCATTGAATAGGCCATGCATGCATATGACCTCTCCCATATGCTTTACCTGTATAAAATGCAGTTGGCTATAAGAATATGCATGGAAGTAGTCCCTTAACTTGATGTTTTGAAATTTTCTTAATTTTATAGGATTTTAGTTTTAAAGGCATGACAGGTTCTTGCCATCTAGGAAAATCAGTACAAGGATCGACAACGGAACTTTCATTTTAATTGCATGATGATGTTTCCTCACTTATGATTTTCAGTAACAGAAATAATGAAAATTAAAATCAAATCAAATTATTTTGCTGGTTATAATGTCATCTTTGATATTTCTTTCTTGTAAAAGGCCAATGTTTTTATCCTTGCTGACAATTTTTTTCTCCACATGTAGAAGACGCAGTGATTATCTTAATAAACAGATTTTTTAGTCTTTACTTTTTATATACCCCAGCAAGATTTGTTTAGGGGATATATAAGAACCCCCCTGTCTGTCCCTCTATTCGTCTATGTCAATATCTCTTTTAGCACACCTCCTCCTAAATCCTTCAATGGATTTCAGTGAAATGTGAAGATATGCACAGGCACATTTCAAGGGCTGATAATCTATGGTGTAGTTGGGGTATCTTTTGTGAGTTTTGCTGACAGTATGCCTTTTTTAATATTGTCCTTTTATGAAACTTTGTTTGCTACATGTCTATGCTTAATCCATCCATATGCATGATTTTTGAATTAAAAAAATCAGCTGCTGTCTCCTTTTTAAAATTGCTTCTTCAAACTTTTGCTTAAATTATGACATCAATATTGTGGCTTAAGTGAAGGTCATCTTCAAACTACATGAAATATCTTTGGAATTCATTTAAAACTTTGTTTTTTAGCTAGTCTGGCCCAAAAGGCAATGGGAGTTGTCATCAGTGAAAACGAAATGTCGTCGGACCGACGGACAAGTCCGGTAATGTCACTTCTGGTCTGTTAAACTTTGATATATTTCCGGACCGAATGTCCGGTGTCTTCTCCGGCGGCGACTCTGAAATTTCAGTGCACTTGGCGTCCTCTATCGACTTCCCCGTTAACGTTTAATAGAGAAATTATTTTCGGTCTGGTAAAAGATGGTTTGGTCTGGTAAAGTTTCTTCAATTACCAGACCAAACCATCTTGTAATAATTTTTACATTTCCGGATCACTGGTTGTCATCAGTTAGAGTACATGATATGTGAAAATGAGTTTATATTTTGTTTTTTTTTAATACTATTAGAAGTTTAAGATGGCTGTCACAGCAAGATCTATTTTAACATTGGAACATATAGGATGTAAGAAATGATTTGTTGTGTGAATGATCCTAGAATGGATCTTCTTCAAAGTTGTTTTTTATTGTTTAAAATTTCAAGATGGCCATCAAAGCCAGATCAAGTGTATACATAGGACCTGACCGTGCTAAGGAAATTTTATTTATTTTTTTTTTCTTGTTTGAAACTGAAGCTGTTTGACATGATTTGTTGTGGTAATGAGACCAAATATCTTTTCCCCCAATTGGATATTCAAGATAGCAGCCAGATAGATACTAATAATAAATTTCTTCTAAAGTGTTTTTGTCTTCTTGTGGGCTTGACATCGGATAGGTTAACTCTGACATTTGCTTTTAGCATGTGATGTAATAAGCAACATAATATCAGTTGAGGGATTCAGGCTTCTAGGAACCTTTGATTTCAAAATCAAAACTTTCAGCTGAATGCCAGTCTAGCACATTTTTATGTAATCTTCATAGTAGTACTAGTATCCAACCAGCCAAAACGTATAAATTACAAACATCTACAGGTTGCTTTAGGGTCTTCAATAATAAACTGATGGTGGTTTAACTGTATATAGTGAGTTCTGATAATAGATTCCAGTTGTGTTGAACTTATTATTTCTCGCAAATCAGAAAACAAAAAAGAAAAATTAAAATAACTTGATAAATTTGGTTAAAATACTGACAACTAACAAAAAGTGGATTTAGGGATTTTTTCATTACAGTCATGACAATGCTGTTATAGGAAACACAAATTTTTTCTTATTTATATACACATTTCTATTGACTATGTTGTTGGTTGTCTTCCCTTTGCAAAACATGTACTGAATTACATTTTTCTGGACATACCTGTTTTGGAAGACCACTGCAGTAAGATGTAAGAGACCAACCTTTTTTGGAAGACTAATAAAATGTGTCACAATTTTATGCAATTTTTATTTGAAAAATCCCTTTTGCGAGATCACCTGTCTTGAAGTACCAATTTTTAATTTCAAAAAGTGTGTTCTCTCAAGAAAGTTTCCACTGTACACAATTTATTATGGCACAGTTATTGGAACTGTATCCATTGTTCATTGCCTATTCCTCATTCAGCTTCTGAAATTGCTTCTTTCAATTTTTTTAAAATAAGAAGAGCAGGTGGACATTTACATCAAAGCTGCGCAAGTGTGACGAATAGAATAGTATTGCTAGATTTATCCTAGAGGCTAAAACTTAAATATCTAGCTTCAACTGTGTATGAACTGAAATAAAATCTTATTGAAGATGATTTTAAAACTGATTGTAGCAGTTTTAGAAACAGAATGAATATAGAAAAGGGAGATGTGGTATGATGATCTTTGAGACAGCCATCTAAAACATAAATTACAAACATCTACAGGTTGCCATAAGGTACACATCTCCACACCCTAAATATATGTATGGATACAACAACAGTCTTTTTGCCTTAAATTTGACATTATTATTTGTTTCATAGAAAATTTGCAGATTACTGTTATCAACTGAATTCATAATTTTATCTTTAATATTTTTCAGTCTGACATGAGCCATCCAGGATATTAAAGATTAAAAGAGATTGGGTGTTGATAGCCATCCCTAAAAGACATATCAATTCAATGTAGTCTTGTGCCATTTTCATACACATTATTATCATGTTTCCATTGTTGTTTGTTTCTTTAATTAATTATGCTTTTATAATACAATGTATGTTGTTTTGTCAGCATTGTATAATCAGTATTTTTCAAATCATTTTAGTTTTATCTGCCACTTATCCATAGTTTTGGGTACTTCATTTTTTGTGCCCTACAACTTTGCCATATTTTTGTTAAAAGTTTTAACAAATGTCAATATTTACATTCTTTGATTTGGTCTGAAATCATTGAGGGTTTAAGGATGTTTGCTACTGTTTAAAAATAACAAGGTTTTCAAAAGGCTATGATAGTGTTGGGAGACCTTATATACTGGAATAAAATTATGAGAAAAAAATTATAGGTCTTGTGCATTTAAAAATCTGTCAGGAAAATGGTTTCTCTGGATTTTTCATACGTTTTGGCTTAGTCTGTTCTCTATATCAAAACCAAGGAAGAAATAACAAGAATTTCATAAAAATTATATCAAATGACATTTAAGGTTATGTTTAATGGAAATATGAAAAGAAAGGGGGGGTCTTTGTGCAAAAATTATTTGTGCTATGAAATGGATAAAACCAAAGGAGTTCCAAAATCTGACAGCAATGGCTGAATAAGAGCAGTGAACATCCTTAACAACACATTATGATCAAAAGAAAAGAACAGAGAAATGTCAAATGTTAAATGTCAAATGTCAAATGTCAAATATTAAGCTTTATGTTGAATGTGCATATGTATTAGGATGATATTAGGTAACTAGGTTAATTTATGGGATAATATGAAAATGGAAATTTTAATTGATATTTGGTGTTTATTGTTGTATTCAAATCAAATAGTGTTATGCCATTAAATGTTTTAATTTTTATATTTGATGCTAATTATTTGTTGTTTATTTTTATTTGATAAAGTGTGTGAATTAAACAAATGTTTTTGTTTTTCATTCTTTCCAGCTCCAAAGTTGAGAATGCAAGATATAGGTATTACTTAGAAAAAATTTAACAGGGTTTGCATCACTCTTTATCCACTTACAAAACCTAAACCTTTCTCTCCATATAATTAATGACACAAATTTGTTTATTAACCAAATGCATAGTCAAAAATTGGGAATTTTATCGCAGTAGTAAGTTTCAAATAATTTTATGTATGTTTGTTTGTTTGATTCGGGTTTAACGCCACTTTCAACAATATTTCAGTCATATCGCGGCGGTCAGTTTTATATGTGGATGAAGCCGGAGTACCTGGAGAGAACCACCGACCTTGGGCATGTAACTGACAAACCTTATTATGTGCGATGCGAGTTAAACTCGACCTGTTGGTATGGTACAAAGTCGGGCAAGAACTCACGGTGTAAAGGTGATAGGTTACAGTGATCTGTCAGGTAAGTTTAAATCAACTACATAGACCACTCAGCCACCCAGGCCCCAAAATAATTTTATGGAAGATGAAAATCTTAGCATTGGTAGACCCTTGTTTTACTGTTTATCAGGTCTAGTTGACCTTTACAAAGTTTCTGTGTCCCAACTACCTTCATGTATCTATTTTTTCAGTAAGTATAAAGTTAACTTTATGAACATTAGCAGGATGGTGTATGGGGCATTGTATATCTTTGACATCTTTTAGGTGATCTTGACCTCATTAAGTATCATCATTTGTCAACTCAGGGAAACTAAAAGAAACACTTTTAGCCTTAAAAAATCTAGTTTTGTTAAGGGGTTAGGTCTTAGTTTTTGTGTCCTCAGAAGCTATATTTGATATTAAATGAAACTTAATTGTTATGCGGTTCCATTGAAAAAAACGTGTTTCAGATGCAAATTTTGATGGCCTTGACCTGAAGGTCAGTCAGGGAAATCAGTTTTCAACTTAAAATATCTGCCTTAATGTAAGTTACATCCAATATGTTTTCTCAGAAACAGTAATTGATATCTAAATGAAAATTGTCAATAAGTTGCACATATTTAGCATGCATGCTAAAGAGATTCATAAATTGAGATGACGTTTCCACGTGCTCATGTAGGATCTTAATGTTCAAAGTTTAAAATGGTTTTATTGAAGTTATGTCGTCCTAGTTTGCCTAAATGAAACTTAATAGAAGTTAAATGTACAGCAGTTCCTACTATGGTAAATTTCTTGGAAGATTTTCAGACTGGTTTCATTTTGGAAAATTACCTTGCAAAAAAGAAATCAGAAGATAACTTGCAATCATATGGCATCCTGTGGTTAAAAATATGGCAATTCAAATTTTGCTTAATTTCCTGGAAGTCTCAAAACCTGTTATCTTTTGAAAAAGTACTGAGCAACCATACACAACTTGAATCACAAGATGAACTACAATCATATGGCGATGTAAGATTAAAAATGTGGCAATTTGGTAAATTTCTTGGAAGTTAAAAATTTGGCAATTTAAATTTCCTGGAAGTTTGAACTTGTTATCTGCTAGAAAATTACTTGCCAATAAACACTTAGAGAACCAGTTGATCATTTACAATCGTGAGCAGTCAGATTTAGAAATATGGAATTTCAACTTTCAATTGGTAAATGTCCTGAAAGTCTCCTGGTCCAGCTACCCTTGAAAACATTTGGCAACATACTTAAATTGAATCAGAAGAATAATTGCAACTCGATGGAGTCTTAATATTGATGAATATGGTAATTCCAACTTTAGAGAATTTTCTTGAAGTCTTTTGCACCTGTTATTTTTGGATATCAGAAAGGACAAGGTATGTGAAGTACACTTTTTGGCCCACAAAAATGAAAGTTGTACGATTGCTTTGCAATATGGCCTATCTTGATGTAAAAGAATGAAACTTTACAATTTACAACAGGTTTTTATAAATAATTTATTATTTTAGAATTTACTGCCTTATTTGTCAAAAATTAATGAAAAGTACTTTTCCTTTAATCTAAATATTTCCGACAATGTATAGGCGGCCACAATTTTTTACCAGTGTAAATATCTTCATTCAGTATCAAAAATCATGTTGGTCTACGTTGTCGGAGATAATTATTTAAGCCAAAAACATGAAAAATATTTTGGGGATTTTTTAAAGAATGGCCGTTTTTGCCATTAAATGTGACGTCATTGTGACATGGAAAACGCTTAAATATTCATTTTTGATTTAGCTTTGTGAAAAATAAGTATTTAACTTAGTTTTGACAAAAAATGGGGAAATTAAATGGAAGTTTATTTTTACATTGAATAATGGGCCAAATAAGGCCGTTATCGTACCTTGTCCTTTACTTAGCAACCATACTCGAATAAAATAAGAATCACATAAAATAAAGGAATTAAATATGGTAATTCCAACTCTGATTAATTTCCTGGAAGACTCTCAGACCTGTTATTTTGAAAGAAAATACTGACAACAAAACAATTACAAAATCAGATGATCAATTAAAATATTGAGAAGTCTTTAGATTAAAAATTATGACAATTTCAAGATTGGTAAAATTTCTGAATTTTTCTCTTACCTGTTACCTTTTGAAAAAGTACCTAGCAACAATATGAAATCAGAATCAAGAGATCAGTTGTGATCTTATGCAGTGTTAAGATTTAAAAATTTGACGGATCTTTGGTAAATTCCTAAAAGACTATCAGATCATTTCTCTTTTAGAAAAGCAATTGCAACCCTATATCTTTGTCACTCATGGTTCTTCAAATTAAGATTTTTCTGTTGTATAAATGTTTTATATAAAAAATAAACGCAGTAAAGCTTACTTAGCAGGTGGTGGTTGTGGCCCCAAGTTGTTCCCTGTAGTAGGTATTTATTTATATCCCATCTTTCCATTTTATCTTAATTGCTGTAGGATTTAGCTTTCTATTTCGATTTGTTTAGATTCGAGTACTTCTTTTGTAATGTATGGATCTCAGACCTCCAATGTTTTCTTCTTGTACTAATTTTCACGGTCTATTTTCATGCTTTGACCCATTTCTTAGAAACTATACATGGTAAATCAACAATTTTGGAAAGGCTTATACATTATTACAAATACATTTTGGATATGCCTATACATTTTTACAAATACAT
>JAULBM010071330.1:0-10064 GCA_032357055.1 Geukensia granosissima | reverse complement strand
TTGTATTTCGGGGCCTTTTACAGCTTCCGTTATGGTATGAACTCTGGATCATTGTTGAAGGCCGCAAAGGGACAGGTAGAAATGTTAATTCTACTGTCATTTGGTGGGTGGCTGTCTCATGGACAATCATGCCACATCTATTTTTATATTACACCACCAGGAATGTGGGCTTGTAGAGACATTTAACTTACAATTTGTTTTTATTTTTTAGTACTTTGATATGTACCACACATCTTTTTAAGTGTACATAAATGCTTTCTGTTATACTTCATAATTACTCATATACGGAACTGTATAACGGATTGGCTGACTTACAGGTCTCAGCACTATTTCAGAGAGTCTTATGATTGAGAAGCTGACCATTTCCGTATTGAAATAAATAATCACTTATATAATGTGCCAGAACCAAGTAGTTTTAAATATGTCAGTTTCGAATGATTTTTGCTCACTTAAAGATGCACCCTGAGAAGTTAAAAAAACTGATAAACTTTGTCACTACCGGATTGGTATCGGTTCTGTCTTAGATGTAGGGTGGTTTTAATTTACCAGAATAATCAGTTAAACAAAAAATGAAAGAAAACACTGAATAAAAAATCGCTGAACGACCAATTGCAAAGTAGTTATTTGATAAAAGAATATGTACGGCGTCGTTGAATTGCAATGAATTTTCACAAGCCTAAGTATTGATGATATGCTGAAATCCAATAGGAAGACTTTACAGTTTATTTGCTTCAGAAATCGACGGTTCAAACAAGAGTCATGGGTTGCATGTCTACAGCGAATGTTGTTACACGTTCAATTTGAATTATATATCGGAATAAAAAGAAACTGATCACTGATTATGCTAATATTACCTTGGTTAATTACTGGTTTTATACGAAGGTTTTGGTTTTGATGTAAATCGTGTACAATAGCTTTTGATATTCAGAATTGTTCTGCATCACGCTAAAATCTAATACGATGTTTTATATGAAATTATTGTAACTTAATAATTAAGTCCACAAACCGTCGGGAAATCTCAATGAAATTTAATCTATTATAAACCAACATTTTTATTCACCTTTTTTCAACAATTTTATATCTAGACAAGAAGAATTCACAGTCATGTGCTCATAATACAATATGAAATCATATACCTTCTCCTTCGTCATATTCGAACTCTGAATATTCACCATTCTGCGAGTGTCCTAAATGTTCACCATTCTGTAAGTTTCCTGAATGTTCACCATTCTGCAATGTTCGTGATTGTTCACCATTCTGGAAATTTTCTAAATGTTCGCCATTCTGTAAATTTCCTGGATTATTTCTCCGTTTTGTGTTTCTAGAAATTAACATAGGTCTTGATACAGTTTTTGAAGAAAAGGGGATTTCCCTTTTTGAAAGTTCCGTTTGTAATTGTTCTAAAATTTGACCTTCTGAAAGTCTTTTTTCTCTTGCTGTGTCCAAAATGTTATTTCGAGAAGTGTCCAGATAAACCTTTTCACAATTTGCTATCATACTTTTTTCTCTGGAGTTCATTCTTTTAATGATATTTGCAGCTGTCCTTAAACTTTGGGGTGTACTCCAATCATCTAAATATGCACCTGATTTTACGAATCGTTTAAGCTTCGCCCAACGAGCCCTCGCTTTCTCTGTAACACAAGAAAATGCGTTAATGAATTAAGGTGTACACAACCAGTTTAACACATCACATTCTGTTCCGATACCAAGTCAGACTATGTAGTACAGTCAAACCTGCTGATGCAGTCACCTTGATTAAGCAATAACCTGGTTTTAACAGCCACATTTCAATTACCCTTTGATTAATATTTCAGTCAAATAGAACCTTGAATAAACAGCCAACTGCATTTAGCAGCCAATTTTACATCTTTTCTTTGGTGACCTTTAAATGCAGGTTTTACTGTATTTCCTGTATATATGCTTGTTTGTTCTATTTCTTACTGATGTATTTGGTGGTGGGTAATTATCGTGTTGTCCAGTATTTTTGGTTACTAGTACTATTAACATCAGTCTTATTGTTACAAAATGAAATAATAGTTATAAGAAATTGCATAACGTTTATTTTTTTTTGTGTATAAAAGTCCATGTAATTCATAGGTTTCTCCGCTATAAACAGAAAAGGTCAAATGATCTTTTTACGAGGAAACAGTGTTCAGGGTCAGCCGACTTTCATAGAAATGCAAGTAAAATAATTCCTAGTAACGTTATTTCCTAAGACCTTGCTTGTTCATCTTTCATACATTCATTTTTTATTTAAAAAGAGAATATCCTTTTTCAATACCGGGGATAAAAATAACAGTAATTTTGTTTGTACCCAATGAAGGATCAACCATCCTGGGTTTATGATAAAAAATGGTTTCTTACCTGCCTCACGGCGTCCTATCACCATGGTTGCGATTTATTCAACGATCCCAGAATATGGAATATAAGTTCTGTAAAAAAAGAAATACTGCTGCAACACGGGACTGATTGAAAAATATTATTTATTAATGATTGTATTATGTCTGTAAACAAGTGTTATATTGTCCAGTCTATGATTACATCAAACTTAACAGGGTATATCGATTTCAGATTTAAAATATTTAAATTACGTAAAATTAATTGTCATTCATTCTTTTTCATGAAAGGGTATGTAATGAAGGAAAACGTTCTAAATTCGCAACAACAAATCTTTGCCCTACGGTGGGAATGCCTCTGAACGCAATTACAAAACACATTCTTGTTTTGAAGCCACGTATATACACCTACATCACTGCATTTAGTTGTGAAAAAAACGTAATTAACATAGACAAAATACAATAAAAGTTGAGGTGTAAATATCACGCACGTTCTCAACAAAACCGTAAGGGATGGGGGAAAATTTAAAGTCTAGATTACTCTACAAGTCCTTCAACATTTCTGAGGACAGCTCTTAATCGTCCGAGTAAACAACTAATGACACCAAACAACATACAGTGAAATTTATGTTAAATTTAAAGATATGGCATAAATGTCAATGAGACTGCGAAACAATTTACTAAGCGGATATCAAAATTCAAAATCCATGCAGAGTTCTCCACAAGGTTGTCCAAAGGGTGTAATTCGACCTTGCAAAAATATATAGGTACTTGTTTCAAATTTATTTCTATTAACAAAGTTCTTAGTTTGGGTATTAGAAAACATATATAAAAATCAGATAGAAGAATGAATACCTGCGTGCAACGAGTTCCAAATCGCCACTACAAATTAAATTAAATGCTAAATACTCAAGTGATAATAATGTTACAATTGAGGTTTGACATGGACCAAGCGCATGAAACATGTGGTGGGCTTAAATACCCTCCTGCTTCACACTCACCGATTTTTCTTACGAGTCCTTACGGATCTCCGTCTCGTAGTCAATCGCAAGTATTTGTAAATCACTCCTCGGTATCCGTAAATGACTCATCACAATTCGGACACTTTTGTATGAATCCTTGAAAGTTCGGGCAAATATTTTGAAATGACAATTTGTTTTACGATTGTACACGGATTGAATTTTCCGTAAACAATCCCTAATTACTCGGGGCAATCCGTAAGTGTCGTAAACTGGTCGCAAGACCACGTAAACGACCGGCTAAAATCCGTAAAACACTCGTTAAAAGTTTTTACGAATCTTTGTGGCGAGTTTAAGATATGTTACAAAGAGCTTATGAGTTGTCAACGGATTATTACGAGTGCGTAGGTGATATTTACGATTTCATTCAGGTAAGGTTACAATCGCTTTACGGGTTGTTAAGTCATTACGGGTGCTTTAAGTATAGATACGATTACTTTTATGATAAATATTTAATATTTCTGATTGAGGAAACACACAAAATTTGAGTTTCAAGACATCAAAGAAATTAAACATTTTGCGTACAATGTATCTAAACATGTAAAATGATGATACATTATATTGTGAACACTTTGAGCAAAAAAACGTATAATCGTAATTAACTCCTATCTATTCGTAACAGCATGTTAACAGGTCGTTATTTAAACGTTAAAGCTAATTTAAATCGTAAATTTTCGTAACGAACTCCTTATAATCCCTAAAAAGCTCTTACGATATCGTAAATTGCTCGTGTTGATCGTGTTCACTCGTAAATATTTGCCGTAAAATCTTAATAAACCGTAAATACCCTTAAAACCTCATAAATAGCTTTTTAGTGCCTAAATCATAACAGTCCGTGTAGAATACGTAAGGATCCACAAGAAAAATCCGTGAGTGTGAAGGTACCATAAGATCCTAATTCTGTTAACAAAAATGTCAAGAAAAAAGTACAAGGGCCTATTTACGCTAACGGTCAAAACAAATATGCACATTGTGGTAAGAGACAAATGTTGCCATATATCTCCGTTATTAAAAAAATACAAATACATTCCAAATCAGCAGTAAATCTAATTGGCAAAGTGCATTTCATATTCGTGATAACATCTTAGAAAGCATTCAAACATTATCAATAATATATTATTGCTAATATAATAATTTTCGGTGTAATGTTTTTGAAATGCACTTATTCTCCATTTTAAAGCTTTTAAAAAATTGACGTTTGTAGAAATGCCTCTTATTGTGTTCTGGAATGTTAGTTATCCGTCTGAATTTTAACCTGTAAATCTACCGATGCTCTAGTAGCTCACCCTTTTGATAGTTATGAAGGTTAGTTTAAAAAGGGCGCTAGACTAGCTATGGCATACGTGCTAACGTGTTATAAATAATTCAGTTCTCTATTTAACTGACAAGTTTTTTAGTTTTTCAGAAAAAAAACTCGAAAGCATTGTAAAGAAAATTAATTTTTAAAGCTGAAGCCAATTCTTCCATTTAAATTTTAATTAAAGATGTAACAATGATGAATAATTAGTCCTTCATCTATTACATTTCTTTCTACACTGTTCTCGTTGTAATATTCCACCTAACTGCCAATGGATTGTTAGTTAATTTCTATGAAAAATGTTATTAAACATTTGATTACATCTATAGGTCTGTGTTCTTACGTTCAATAATACTTCAGCTAGGACATTAAAATTATATCGTAACAAAATTATTGTAATAAGTAAATGAATATTACTCACAAGCGAAGAATAGTAGTAGATACATTATTGAAAGCTAACAATTTTCAAATGAGCCGACAAATTGACAACAAATTTGTGTTCAGTTACTCTATCTATCTAGTGAACTCCCCTCTATCATAATAAGTGGCTTGTCTTAAAATTAGAAAAATGACAAATTTTCGTGACAAAATTAAGATAGCATACAACTTTGAGTTGGGTCTTTTAGAACCTGCCAAAATCCATTTTATTCAAGTTGCCTTGCATTTAGTCAAGATTTTTTCCAAACGAGATATATCTCGTCCTAAATATGCGTGAACTATTTGCCGCTGGACGTTTAGCAACATTCAATCAATCAATCAATCAAAACTAAACATATGCCTCCGCTGAAACCATTGTGGATGGATGCATTGTGGAAACATCTCATTTCGTATTGATTGGGCTGGAAGAAGGTGGTCAACAGTCTTGGCTGGTTGCAAGGAATTAACTTTCGTACTCACTGTCGAAAGAAACAACCCATTATCCTAATGTTAGATAAACAAATTTGAGTAGACTGTCTTACTATTTCGTCAGTATTCCTTCATTTACTTGTCCTCTAGTACTTCAAACACAATTATTTCAGACTGATTGAAAAAGAAAGGTTTTTATTTCGTATATTAACAAGAAAGCCGTTATCTAGTGGTACATGTTCTTCATGTAGTTATTGCACGTGAGAAGAAAAAAAATGCAAGACAAGAGCAGCGCTTTTATTGATGTTTTTGGTTTTGAAATCAAGTTTTTATAAAGGTCCAAAATTCATACCTTAAAACAAGACTGTTCCTAATTTGAAAAATGCAAACCCATTTATCGTTGTTCCATATAAGGGATATTCCATATATAACCCATAAATATAACATATTACGATAGGTATTCCTTCAGACAACACATATTTAAGTTTATCTTTTACATGTATATAAACACAGGAAAAACATGCAACAGTTTTAATGAATTGAGAATCATCCATATTTATCTTTAAAAACAGAAAATGGGGGACTTACGTGTGTGGAGAATATTCCCAAACAATGAACGCAATACGTCTTTTTTCTGTTTAAATTGAACATTAACTAAGTCATTATAATGCCATTTCCTTTGATATGTCTAAGATAACCTGTCACTTTCATTTCTTAATTGTGCTATTCTCATAGAAGGTAAAAGTTATATTAGTAATATCGGAAGTCAGGGGTGGGTAATCTCGTATTAAATGTATTTGTGTCAATCTTATTTGTATCAGTCTAACTTAAAAAATTGCCATTAATATTGAAATTGATTTTCTGAATCCAAGTTAAATTTCATTGCTTACATTGATAAAGATTGAAATCGTGATCTAATGTTAAGTATTTATAATAACTTTTTTGAACCCAGTTAGCGTACTAATGATAACAACTTCTAGTAATAAAAATCATTTTCATCTTTGTGAGATACCGACGCGTTAAAAATGTACCCTGTGTTAAAATCCAAAGCGAAAACATTGCAAATATGCTTTCATTTTTCACGCACATATTTAAGGATTAAGTACGAGTAATTGAAATCTGCCAAAATCAAAACAATATATATAACTTCTATTAAAAATATGTGATATTTTAGGTCAGTCTACCAGAAGCACAGTATAATACTATGATGGGTTTATTGTTGATGTTTCGTCCTTTTTACGTTTCGTGAGTGAGCACTACGACCAACTTCATCTCCGCGAACTAGAATATAAAAAAAAGGACAACAGACTATTAAAATCTACATCATGCCTAGATTTATTCCTAGAAATGGAATTAAACTTGTCTAAGATTTACGACAGACGGGATGATCTTAACTTTCCTATTGTAAACTTCCCATACTTATGTGGCAATATTCCTTTTCCCCTACCTATGAGGTTGATATGGTATCTCGTTCCAGTTCCAAGTATTAGGATTTAATGAAGAAAATATTTATGTTGTCGTGTAAATTATTACAAGGACACGTTCAAAAAGGCTGAAATCGCCCCTCATAAGATGGTATAAGTGTATCTCAACTAGTTTTGTTTGACGTCAACACAGTTAAGAGTATAAGGATTCCAGGACGGTTGTAGCGCTTGCGAGAGGGTATGCTTGCCCTTTCCTGAGCACCCGATCCTACACCTGTTTTGTTAGGGAGTTCGTGGAGTTCAAGCCTTTGTTATTTTTGTTTCTGTTATATCTTTTAGTTCGTTTCGGGTTTGTCTTGTCTCTTTGGATTATGCCTTTTGATCACCAGCATTTGTACTCTATACTGGACTATATATTAGTAACAGGCGTTTGTGGCAAGGTGCTTGATTAATTCAAGCTAACAAAATCCCCATCTTCGTTTCCGAAAATATCTACATAAATGCTGATGATATCTGTCAGATTGGGAGTAAATATGCAGGGTATTGCTGCGTTCTGGGTGTTGGTAGGAGCAAATGACGAGTTTCCGTATGCAAACTGCAACCTAGCTAGATATTAATACAATATCTTTATGCGGGTGTCAAAGTAATTTGTCATATTTGTTTCATCGGATTAATTTCCTAAACCAACAGCAACGTGTCAACACATTTTATTTGCTATAAAAATTGAATTTTGACCACTTGCTGCGTTGAAATGAGATTTTCATTTATTTCATTGTTACATGCACTTGACGTTAAATTTTGCTTTATACTTCATTAATTCGGGTAAAATATTAAAACCAAGCCTCTTTACCTGAGATATGTAATTTTAGGGAAAATATCATTAACTTAAAACGATTTAATTTATCCATTTTTAATTCATATAATTACACACAAAGTAAGTGGCGATTAATTTTTAATACGTATACGTCTGAATATGGCGATCTGAATAGAAACGTGTCTAAACCATAAATAAAGCATAATAAAGTACGCAATCAAAGATCAGTAACATGAACTTTTAGTTCCACGGAACTTCAACGAATTTATACATTTTCCAACAGCAATGTTTAGGTCACAGTTTGTATGTATAATGTACAATTGTGAAATTTCAGGAGCAATTACATTTTTGCCGAAATTGAAAATCAAAGGAGTGTTAACCGTTTACATACATATATGAAACAAGAAGTTTAAATCTATATGAACAGCTAGAACTTCATCGAGGATCTATAGAATCCCTCCCAAAGTGCACAAGTTATACTAAATTGATTTTTATAGAAATTATGTAACAATAAAAGGGCATAAAGACTATCCGATGGCTTATATTCTGAGGCGATATCCTCTTATACATGAATCTATATAGGAGAAATATTCGTTGCATTATAAAATAGGATTACTTCTTTATGCACGACCATGAACCATAAAAGTGTTGAAAACGAAGTTCGATAGGGCAAATAACTCGGTGTTTTCAAGATGCAAGCAGGCCTAAGGACACATTAAGCGCATGCTCCTAAACGATGCAATATACTTGTGGTATCATAAGAAGTTATTTCAGTGGGATGCATCTGTGTTAAAGAACCAAGACATCACTGAAATATGCTTATAGGGGTAAAGAGACCTTATAAAATATTTCAATAATCAAGATTATGCAGCAGAATTATAAGCGATCCGCTATGATCACTGGCTCCAATATTCAAGTCAGATGCGTAAGGCAAGACTATGAAGAAACGGTACTATTATAGAGTAAACCTTTAAAGAAAAGGAGTAAAAATGCACATAGTTGCTTCAGCTGTCAGTGTATAGGATAACATACCATCTATAACTGAAAAACTTCCTCAATCTTCAGATTAGATTACTAGTATTCAGACAACAATAACATCAGCAAACAGGAACATCATGATATCATCTTATGCTACAGAGATCATCACCCCCAAGATTTTTCTCACCTCATTGATCTACACGATCAACCTAATTAGCATAACAACAATGAAAACAACAACAACAAAACTACAACAACAAAAACCACAACAACAATACTTTATTTAAAGAAGTTACTCGGATAGTTATACAACTAATCTTCCTTAAGACCCTTATTGAGCAATTATACAAAATTATTACTTCAAAAATTTATACATATGAAATGAATTGATTATGAAAAATGACTTCGGTACAATATGTAGTAAGTTTTGTGAAAAAGTACATTGTTTTCTAGATAAAATAATATATAATATAGAAAACAACAAACAGTTTATATTTAAAAGTGTTTAAATTTGTTGTATTTCTGAGGGAGGTTAGCAAAGTGTTCCACAACTGGGTCAAGAATATATATAATTTTAACAATTCAGGTTAAGTTTTTGACAATCTTCGATATTTTTGAAGAGCATTTTGTAAGGGATATAGATTATTGTAAAAATAATGCAGTTTGATAACAAGATAGGATGAGGCATCCTTATTGATACACTTATGTAATAACATAGCTTTGTAATATATAACTCTATGTTTAACTATCGTCCAGTTTAGTTGTTTTAACAATGGTCCAAATATAACGAAAATATCTGTGTCTAATATTAGTCTTGCCGCTCTATTTTACAACTTTAAGATTTCTATTTAAATCCTCTTTATTACACATACCCCACTCACTAGAAGAAGACTAGAAACCTGTTATGGATCTAAAACAGAACATCATAAGAAACTAGGTCAAGAAAGGGTAGCAGGCAATTCCAAAAGCGTTATAAGGATCAGAAAAGCACAAACCAAAAATTCAATTTCGATTTGTTTGGATTTGAGTGCTTCTTCTGCTATGTCGGGATATTGGACTTTCTACGTTTTGGTTCTTATGACACTGATGAGCGGTTACTCCTTGAAATGTATAAAAATCATACCTAAATTGTCCATATGTATTCAACTTTGGTAATTTCGTATTTTGAAAACGTTGGTCGATGCCTGGATCATGTCAACGAGGGTATTCACCTGCTCAGTTGCCAAACTTGTCTGACATTAAATTTATCAAACAATGTTTTACATAAATTTGCTTTTTTTTGTTTGTTTGAATGGGGTTTAACGCCACTTTCAACAATATTTCAGTCATATCGCGGCGGTCAGTTTTACT
>JAULBM010071319.1:0-10064 GCA_032357055.1 Geukensia granosissima | reverse complement strand
TTCCGCTGTGGAGAGATTTTCATGGCCGCGTCCTACCTCAACACACTGCAGCAGGGCTGGTTGCCAGTGGGTCACTGAGTCGAGGGTGATGTAAGAAGTTGGTCATTACTCCATATCTCCACGTTGTACTTCGGTCGAAGTTCCTGCTCGGCAGCACGTGTTACTGCTATGATGACAGCTACGTGACTGATATGTGTGATGAGACTTTCCTCTTTAAGGAGGTTCGAGTGTCATCCGCCATCTTGGATCGCAAACTTAAGGTATTAACTTTTTCTGTAATTGCAAATAATATTTCTCGGAAAAACATATTGTTACGAAATTAAAACTGAATAATCATATTGTTATTCTTTATTTAATGGCATACTCGTTTTCATGCATTCACAGAGGATAAAGAGCTTTTTAACATTTTAAAAATTGAACTTTGTCAGGGGAGGTAACTCCAATGACTAAATTTTATAAAGGATTACACTACAGAATGATAGTTTTACCAGGGATGTATATAACAGATATATCTAAATATACGTCCCTGGTTTTACTAACGTAGCAAGAAAACGAGATCGGTGATCCTAATTTTTCTTTTTTTTCTGATAATATATGATAAAAGCTATCTTTTCTTATTTTATTTTAGAATTCTATCGTTTTATTACTCTATATCGAGAAAAATATAGTTTTCCCCTATATAATCAACAGAAAATGTAGGTTTATGCATTAGCAATTGCTTGAAAACGAGACCGGTGACATAAACATTTGATTGTAATTTTACGAGCAGCTTTTTTCCCCAGTATTTCTATTCTTTTAAACAATTCATATCTTTGTTTTTGTTTTTTGGGTTTTTTTTGACATTTTTTTTATTATTAAGTCAGTGAAGTATTTGAGTAATTCATGAAGTTTGAAGACCTAACTATTACAAGCCGATTCTGGTCATGTTGAGTGAAAAATTAATTGTTCATTTATCTATTGATAAAAAGCTATTTTTGTAGAAATCATGAACAGAGAATTTACTACTTCAATTTGAAAAAAAACTTTGTTTGTTACAACAATCTTGTTCAATTCAACACTTAATTATTTGATTGCACACCAATATTCCTTTTGTCCATGTTGCCAGAAATATTTAATTAAAAAAAAACATAAAAGATTGCTATTAGGGAAACCAACCTAAAACCCTTATAAAACAAACAAATTGTAATGTTGATTGGCTATAATTCTGAAAAAAATAAATAAAAAATCATATTTTCAAAAAATATTGCATTTTTTTCCTTTTTCATAAATTTTCCATTTTAAACCTTTTCTGGAATATAACTGTTTTTACATAAGACATTCTGGGATTAGACATTTTGGGATCACACCATTTATACTAGTTGTTACTAATCTCTTAACTCGAATAATTCAAGCCCTCACCTTCTCCGATTCTCTCCACCTTTCGAGCTAGCGATCGATAGTGAGCGGAATATAACGAGTGGATTATTCGGGTTACTAATCTCTCACTCGTCGCAACTTCGGCCGAGTCCGTACCCTCCTCAAACCTCGTCTGTATTACGTCAGCTGCCATTGGATCTACTTTCGGAAATCTTCTATGTAAAGGTATATAATGTTACCATTCTTCTATGTGGAGGTATTTAATGTTGCTATTTCTGGTACTATATTAAACTCGGATATACACTTATTGGTGACACTGTCAACTTCCGGCGAATTAATGTAGCGCGTAGACACATATCAAATCTCGTAGTACAGCCGAGGGATTGAGGTAGAGTAGCGGAGTCACCCGAGGTTTGCCGATTGCAGAAGCTGATCAAATATATAACTTAGAAAAGCGGAAACGCAGAAGTTTCCATTGCCTTCCGGGGAAATGAGTTACATATTACTGATTCCTACTCATAAATAGGTTTATTGTTTAATTTTAACTTTAAATCCAATTTGTCAAATAAAACACTTGTTTACCAAGCCCAAAAGGCTTTATGTTTCAGGATAAGAAATTTCAGCTTCCCAGTAGTAGATTTTAAGTCAAATCTGTTTGATTGTGTTTTCCCCACTATTTTATTGTACGGTGCTGAAATTTGGAGAATATGGAACATATGATATGGGGAAACTAATAGATATCCAATGGAAATAATTGCAAAGATTAAATCTCTCTGCCTCTGGTCAAAGCTATTACATAGTAAAAATAATAAACTATCAGGATTTTATCCCAGATTTTATATAAGGTTAACAAATCTGATAACAAAGTATTTCCTTATTTAAAAAAATACTTAGCTATATATGTGGTCTTGGCAGATCCCCTCCCGTTCTGAAGAAATTAAAATTGTTATTAAGCAAACTAGGCTTGTGGATAAATTTATGCATAACTGGGTATCTAATATGGAAATTCTTCCAGAAGCAGGTATTACTTATCATTCAAATCAGAGTTTAGCTAAGGAATATTCAATTTGAAAAATCAGATCTGGTTTAAAATAATATCGTTTCATGTATCTTAGAATTCCTTTTATAACATCAAGCTATTTTATCGCCTAAGCAGTTCCTGACAAGAATATATTTAAAGATTACTCAACTCGGGAGATGCTGAAATACATATAGTAATACGATATTTGGTGTGATTGTCTACGAAACAGCACATCTAAAAAAAACCTACATCTACGGCCTTCAAAATAAAATGTGAAGCCATTCAGATAATAAAACACTGAACTGAACTTTGGGGAGCAGGCTTAGGAAAGCACATAGAATATGTGGCGAGGGATAAAACATGAGTGCTCAACTTTTATCCTTATCTGCGACAGTTGTGTCCAAAAATCACATAAAACAAACCTAAATCCAACTGTATTGGATTTAACTCTCAATACGGGGACCATTACAAATGAACAATTTTGACAGATTACCATCTTGACAACAGTACTGCCAAGCGCACAATTGGTCTAGTGGTTGAAGAGTGGTTAACGACAGACGAAGTGTTCGCAATAGTTTAAATGGACCAAGATTGATACTTTTTTAATTTATTTTCAATGTCATTTATCTTAAATTGTTATAATAGTTTCACCTGTTATTAACCAGTGCAAAACTGACGAGTCTCGAAACGCGGGCAGTATTTCTTTCATGATTTTACTTGAACAAGTACTTTCCTTAAACAAATTCGATTGCTTGGAAAATAAAATTTTATTCTTGTGATCCTCTTAACCCATAGCGAAATAGCTGAGATAAAGGTATAATTAGCAGAAGTAAGGTTTGTTAGTCAGTTATCTTTAAAACACGGTAATTGTGCGAGTCCTATTTTATTTTTCCAATTAGTAGGGAACATTTTAAGACCAATTACATTTAAATCAAATAGTCTTCGCATGCAAAATTCAGTTTAAGTTGTCGATAAAAATTTAACCTTAATTGGAAAATTCTTCACAACTGATCAAGCTAATAAACTTAGAGCTGTCAGATTCCATTCTCTAAATATTTTAACCCCGGTGTTCTTACAATATCAAAAAGTTCAGATGTGGGTTTAATATTTTGGAAGTGAAGACAACTGTATAATACGACGTCAGTGAGAGATTTAACCATCGCGAAATTAAGTTTTACTCACTTAAATTAGTACAACTGATTTTTACAACAGAAAATTGCGCTGATGTTTAATCAAAGTACATAAAATTTGCATTAAAATGATAATTTTATAAGATGTGGACAAAATACTTAACTCAGTTCACAACTGAGGACCTGTTGCATGTAGATAACAATCAGGGTATTTTACAAATTACAATTTTAAAATATGTAAACTGTATCTTTCCAACATACATTCCAAACAAGCTTTTAACGGCCTCAGTGCAAAACAAATGAAAAACGCCGTAATGGTATTTTTAAAAAGGAAAGAATATGAAATATATATGACAGGAAGATACGATCAACATCTTATGTAAGTTTATTACAATTTTCAAAAGCAATTTTATTTAACATTGGGAATTTGGTATTTTGAAACCACTGGATCGATTCCTTTGCTGGTGGATCATGTCTCCGAGGATATTCACCTGCCCAAAGCTGTCAGACTTCGATTTGTTTAGATTGGAGTGCTTCTTGACTGTGTTTGGATCTTGGACTTTCTATGTTTTGGTTCAAATGCTACTGATGAGAGGTTACTCCTTAAAATGTACATAAAGCATACCGAAATTCTCTTTTTTTCATTCAACATTGGTAATTTTGTATTTTGAAACCACAGGGTCGGTGACTCTGCTGGTAGATCATATCCTCGGAATATTCACCAGCCCAGTTGTCCGACTTGTCTGACATGGATCATGTCCCCGAGATTATTCAGCAGTTTATCAAACAATGTTAAACAGAAATTTGCTGCATTTGTTCACATTCTAAAGCATTAAAAATACTGAAAGACCTCGAAAAATATTGCACTTACATGTAGAAGTTGTCTCTGTCGTCGGAGTTGGCTTTCCAATTCAATATTGTTCGATTTGATTGCTTCTTTTGCTTTGTTTGGTTCTTGGACTTTATGTTTTGGTTCTAATGCTATTGATGAGAGGTTACTTTATGAAATATATACATAGCATACCAAAATTCTCCTTATTTATTCAAAATTGGTAATTTTGTATTTTGAAACCACTGGGTCGGTGACTCTGCTGGTAGATCATATCCCCGAGGGTATTCACCAGCCCAGTTGTTCGACTTGTCTGACATAAAAGGCATGACACCTTTGTAACGGATTGATATTGTAAGTGATATGTTTTTAATCTGTGCCAATTAATTTCACTTCCTATTTTTTAATCGAGAGGTTGTATTTGTAACTTATGCTGATGGTTTATCAATATCTTTCATAGCATATTTAGATTATTTTGAAGAAGCATCTGTCCGCATATTTTTGTTTTGTTTCAGAAGTTGTATTTTCTACAAAAATTCTGTTATTTCCTTTTTAAAATAGTTTGTTTCTCAATGTAAGTAGGTGCTTCTCAATGTCTTCTTCGTTGTTATTTCTTATGTGTAATATATATTGTCCCTCTATAAAAATATTTGCAAATAAAATGTATTAATATATTTTCCGGTGTAAGGTTTTGTGTACTAAGTTTGTCTTTTGTTTCATTTTGACTTAAAGATTTCTGTATGACCATTCGGTATCTTTCAATTCTTTTTTTATATATAATATTCCTCTGTCGTAAGATTTTGTGCCTTTATTGACCTCAGTGTCTAAATATGTTATACATTCCTTTGATTTTATGTTTGTAAACTTAAGCATTGGCTATTTTAAAGAAAGTCTTGATTTCCAATTTGTTGCCATCATTACAAAAGAAGCCTTCATATTTGTATTGAAAGTGCATACTTTTTTCTTTATAATCAAACTTTTAGTAATATCGTATTTAATATTTTTGAAAGCAAGTTATCTGTGCATTTAGGTGAAAGAATGCTGCCCACTAGGGCCCAATTATTTCTTTGTACAGTCTTCCATTTAATTCAAACTAATTTTTATTATTGTGTAATGTAGGTAATATTGTAGAGCTATACATTGGCGGCAAGAGGGAAATTGAAAAAAAAGGAAATCGTTATTTTTCCTTTAATTTGTGGAGAAAGTTGCCTTTTAATTTCGCTCCGCTCGGCAACTATTTTCACGCTTAATAATACCTAAACTCTGGGCACCGGAGCGGCCTCCAGGGCTCGACCCACAGAGCTGACCCAGCGCGAACCCCTGGTGGCGAATAGGGGAGGCCAACAAGTTGGATGGTTGCCAGGTTATAATACGGAAAGCCTGGCCGTGGACCATAGTGGCTGACGTGTTTGGAGAGTGCCACGCTCCTTGCATTTAGAAGACCCATTTTGTAGTTTTCAAAAAAGAGTAGGTTAATGCCGTTACAAAAGGCTAAATTTTACGTCCCTACCCATCACTCCCTTCTTCCAGTGCAGTCAAAAGTCAAAAACCGTTGCCTTGTTGTGTCCCATCCCACCTCTTTTTCGATATTGATAATTGTTGAACTTGTTCTCATCCTGAATATACATGAAATATTTGCCACTGGATGTTAAGCAACCAACAATCAATCAATCAATCAATACCTCAACTCAAAAACTTCCCACCTATGGTATGAAGTAAACACAAAGTCAGCTATGACATCATCTTTAAAGGCCAATGTTTATTTCAGTCTTCATCTCTAAACTATTTATTTTTTATTATTGATTTCACTGATTGCTTTTTCTGTAATCGGTATTTCAAATTTTCTGTTATCTGACTTGAGCAAACTCACAATTTGTTAATTTATTAATGGACCCACTGTACCCCCTGATGATATCAACATGTCTTCTGGATGTTGCAATATAGAAAAGAACCAAGCGACCAAATCTAACATAATAGTAGCATGCCTTTGGGTTGTCGTTGAAACCAATCACATCAATAGTTTCAATAATCTTGGAATTATTTTCTTCATTTCATATTTTGAACCTGATAACTGTTTACAGCAGTTTTATTGAAGGTTTTATAGACATGCTTGCCAATTTTTACTAAAGCAGTATGCTATTTTAGATTTATTGTCGTGTAACATAAAAATATAATGTCAGAAATGATGGTTAATCCTTAACAGAGGAATAAAAACACTTAAGAGGACGATGTACTTTTCAGGAAAGCTGAAATAAGTAGTGAGGCGATGTTCTCAAAATAGAAGACGAAGAAAGTGATTTTCTCTGAAAATATACGAGAAAAGTGTTTGTCGAATGGAAAGGCAACTCCGAGTACGAGATGAACCAATACTAGCAAAAACAAATGGGAAATACAACACAGATAATAATGACCTTTTTAAGGAACGTTATTCGTCTTGTAGTTTCAGGTTTTTCTGCCATAAAAATTGGCAAATTATTTTACAGAAATTTAGAAACACAAAAAACGAGAGGCTTTTAAAACCTTAAGAAAACTATGAAACCATTGCGAACATACATGATGCAATGGATAATTAATTAATGTTGTGCTATTTTAACATATTCCATTAACTCAAAACAGAAAATTTCTCATGGCAATACTACTATTATTATTGAAACTGATGCATCTAGATTTGGATGAGGGTGTGGTGTTTTAGGGAAAAAGAAAAACAGCGGAAAATGGAGAAATGTGGAAAAAGAAAACTACATTATATATTTAGAAATTGTAAGCTATTAAATTAGCATTTCTTTCTTTCAGAGAAAAATAAAAAAACAACCATATTAAGATTTATCTTATAACATGACTGAAGTTGCTTAAATTAAGTAAATTGGGGGCAGAAAATCATTAATTTGTAATAAAATATGTATTTGGCTGTGGCGCAATGAACATGGCAGCTGGTTATCACGTTGTCATGTTCCTGGAAAATTCAACATTGAAGCAGATAATAATCAAGCCTCTGTAATAACCAAACTAAATTTAAATTTAAAGACAAGATTTTTCAGAAAATAACCGAAAAGTTGGATAATTCCGAAATAGATTTAATGCTTATATTCTTATTTGTAATTTTTCCTTAAAAATCTTCTGCCTGAAAATCAGACCTTCTTGCTATGTTTCTAAATTCAGATGGATTTACTCTAAATTGAACTGATTATAATTCTGTGTATATCTTTCGGTTCTAATGCTACTGGTGAGAGGTTACTCCTTGAACATTTGTACATACAGCATACCTAAATTTTTCATATTTTATTAAACATTGGCAATTTTGTATTTTTTAACACCTTTCTTGTATAGAAAAGATAAGAATGGTAAAGCTTTTTACACCTTCCGTTATGGTGTTCATTGTTGAAGGCCGTAATGGACCTGTAGAAGTTTAAATTCGACTGACATGGACAATCATGCCACATCGCCTTTTTCTATAAATAGAATTGTCGAAGCGCCCTTTTGGACCAACAATCTGTCGTTTTCAACGATGGAACTTCTGATAGACAACTCGATAACGATCTTAATACCCAAAACCCAAAAAGTTATTAAAGTTATTATTCCATATCACGAGAAAGGAAACGCACTTTAGTAGATGTTACATTTAATTGTGTTAGCTTGTCTAGGTTTCGGAACCGAAAACTAGGATTTTTCAAATCAAACTGTAAACATTTTATGTATCATGTCATCCTCGAAACTTGGCACTTATTTGAATATTGGTCGTTAAAAAGATAATTAAAGTACTGAAGTCAAAAAATGGATTCAGTTTTACCATTTTAAGATAACATTTTGAAATTTTCAAATTTGCTTGAGAAAGGTTTAGGATATAGCTCTTTGAATACAGTAAGAGGAGCATTCTCAGCTTTAGTTATCGTATGGGATGGGCATTTAATGTGATAAGGTATACACTCGATAGAAAAAGGTTTTGGTACCATTAAACTAATTTCACCCCACTACATGTCTCTTGTGCTTGTCCCAAGTCAGGAATTTTGATTATAGATTTGATTTTGTTTTAATTTTTTTGTTACATGTACATTTTTGTTAATATTCAGGTAAGAGCATAATCGTTTTAAGTATACACAATTTCTTCTTTGGGGCGGTTTAGAGCTTTTCACAATGCTTGGTATTCACCCTTGATGTAGACCTTGTGGAGACCTCTTGAATTGTAAATCCACTCTTTTTTCTCGTTGTTGGAGTGAAATATCTCCGACATTTACCCATTTATTTGAATAGAAGTGTGTATAGTATTAACATTTGGGATGTTTCTTGTCATTTTTGGGAAGACCCCAGTTAAAATATCACTTTGAAGGATTTTACCCTTAAACTAGGAATGTTGATTGACTTAACATGTGCGACTGGAACCTAGTCGACTTATATTTGAAGTGGAAATTAATTCATATTTTGTAAATGAAACTGAGGGGTTCTTAAAACTATGTAGATCCGGGTATAAAACCCACAAATTCATTGGAAAGCTTAACTTCAGATATAAGGCTTTGCGTTTTTACTGAATATACATGGTTTTTCATCATTGTTCAATCTATCAACAAAAGATTATTTTATTCCACACTTAAAAAGAAAAGAGTTTTGGCCAAAATTCTATGAAGTAATTTATATTGGAAACTTTGTAATTTGTAAATTTTTTGTTAATTCAAAGGTAGTGGAATAAATGCAATTCCAATTATCTATTTCTATACCCAAATCTTTAGCCCATTTTTGCTGTGCCTTATTTGGTTTTTCACTAAAAACTTTAATAAATAATTTATAAAAATATTTCCATGGTTTTTCATCATTTTTCAATCTTTCTTCCATAGTACTTCTGTTTCTTGAGGAAATCTATAGTCACTGCCTTTTCTTGTGGTCAAAAATGTTCAATTCTTTCTCTAGTGATCTCTGTTGATCATCTAACAATAATGTAGAGTCATCAGCATATTGACTTAGAAAGTATTCAGTGCCAACTATTGTGACCCCAGACACTGCTGGGTCTTTTAAGAGCTGCGCTTAGAAGTTCCAACACCAAAATAAATAACTAGGGTGACAAAGGATCTCCTTGTCGTACTCCCCTTTTTTTATTTAAAAAACTTGCATATGTTAATTATTTGTCACAGAACTATATATATCATTATAAAATGTCCTGATCCATTTACAAAGTAAAGTAACAAAGCCGTAAAATTCTAAAGTATTTTCTATGAATGCCCACTCTAAAGTATCAAAAGCCTTCTCAAAATCTTAAAATAATAAGAGTCCTGGTTTAACTTTCCATACAATTCTCACACATTCCCTTATATATCTGCATTTTAAGAAACCTTTTTGAGTCTGATTAATTATATTTTGTAAAACAGGCTTCAGTCTATTAACTATATATGCAGATGCTAATTTATTGTCGACACACAGAAGACCATCATTTAGACTGTTCAACAGAGGATATTTAATATCATTCCAAAAAAAAAAATTGTAAAAATTCCACTGTTAAACCGAGAAGACCAAAGCGTTTCTTCATCATGGAAATTGAACATAAGTTGAACGCTTCATTCACAAACATGCGGCGGTTGTATTGACCATTGACCCATTTATATATAGTGCATTTTAATGACAATTTATTGTAGAAATAGGTAACCATAAGACACTTTATTCGAGTGTTTATATAGTCTCCTGACCAATGGGATATCTCTTTTCCAAATCGATACCTGATAATCCAACTAAAACAAAAACTGTA
>JAULBM010071308.1:0-10065 GCA_032357055.1 Geukensia granosissima | reverse complement strand
ATATGAATACTTTTGAGAGACTACTCCAACTGTCTCTCAACAAAATTGAGAAATGGGCTTCAGAAAATGGCTTTAAATTTTCTAGTGCTAAAACTGTTGCTATGCTTTTTTGTAATAAGAAGAAACTTCGTCTTAATCCTGAACTTAAACTATACAACTCGCCATTTAAAGTAGTAATTTTGACAGTAAACTAACCATCTTCCTCATATCAAAATGTAAAAAACCAAATGCTTGAAGGCATCGGATATTTTAAAAGTGGTGTCAAGTACCGACTGGGATGCTGACAAGTCGGTTTTATTAAATTTATTTAGATCTCTAGTTAGATCAAAGCTTGACTACGGTTCTATTGATGTTGGTCAGCTCGCAAGTCGTATATAAAAATCCTTGATACAATTCATCATCAAGGTTTACGACTTGCACTGGGAGCCTGAAAGTTTATCTGTGGAGGCAAATTAACCTTCACTATACAATCGGCGAATTTAACTTGGCTTGCAATACCAAACCAAGTTGAAGGCTTTCCCTTCAAATCTCGCCTACAACTGTGTTTTCAATCCACTATATGAAGAAATATTTGAAAAACATATTTACACCATATCCCCCTTTTTTCTATGTAAATAAAATCCCACCGTTTGGCATTCGTATGAAACTCAACATTACATTCGGCTAAAATTGATCTTGAAGAAATTGCTTCCGTAGATACTCCCTAAACACCACCATGGCTTCTTCCAAAACCTAAATTTATTTTTGATCTCTGTAAATATAAAAAAATCCACATAAATCACCTGCTCATTCAGCTAACTTTTGCTGAGATCAAAGCAAAAAATAATAAGCACAAAACAATTTATACCGACGGGTCAAAAGACGAAGATAAAAATCTTTTGTTTTTTCTGCCTGTGATATTGCTTTTTACAGTTTAATCTTGACTTTTAAGACAATTTAATTTGTAAATAAACCAAATCAACATTTTTGTACTGAATATCTTACTATTGATTTAATTTTAGTAAATATTGTGTATGTTCCCGCCGCGATATGACTGAAATTCTGCCGACGTGGCGTTAAACACAAATCATTCAATCAATCAAACAGTAAATATAAAAAATCTCACACTAATCACTTGCTCATTCAGCAAAATTTTGCTGAGATCAAAGCAAAATATAACAATCACAAAACAATATATACCGACGGGTCAGAAGACGAAGATAAAGTTGCAGCAGCTATTGTCTTTGGTCTACGAGCAGCGACTCTTCGTCTTCCCTCTTCTAGCTCCATATTCACTGCTGAAGCGAGAGCTATTATACTTGCCCTTCAATTTGTTTGTACTTCAAATGAACAATTTTTTTATTTGTTCTGACTCACTTTCTTGTCTGTTTGCATTAGAAAGTGAAAAATTTAAAAATCCTTTAATATCTCATACCATTGAATTTCATATGAGACTTGTAAACTAGGTAACGAAATAGTTTTTTTCTGGATACCCAGCCATATTGGTATCTGCGGAACACTGTCGTAGACAAGGAAGCGATATGCCTTAAATAACCCAGCTGTTAGCAAACAATAAATCAACATGTAGACTGTAACAAAGATAACGGTAATGGAGGAACTTTGAGTCTGCCACTGCAAAAATTGCGGGTTGGGTAGGGGCTGAAAATTTAGCCTTGCAACTGGCCGCCTACGGACCACTCTAAAAAAGCTGTTACAAGGGGTCTTTAGCGTGCTTAGGACGTGGCATTTCCTAAACACGGGGTGTCTTTTACGTCTCCCTCTGGACGGATTGTGAATTTATACATTCCCCACAATAAGGTACGCCCCTTTTAGAGGACTAGTGCCTCAAGGACGGAGATTCCCAGTGCCTATTCTTTCACCGGCACAACCTTTGAGAAAAGGCGTTCGAGTATTTATACATCCCACTCGAAGTAACGGACGCCCCTTAAGCAGGGGTTCTACCTGCAGGCGGAAAAACCGTACGACCTATTTCTATACCCCGGCCGCCCTCGGGGCCCGAGACCCATTTCATCAATTGTTTTTTATTTGTCTACACGTATAAAAACACTTGTCTGTTTATCCAGAGTGGCGGTGATCATCAAACGGCCCCTTTAAGGACCAACTGTAGTATAATTATTTAGACTGGTCAAAAGAGATATCCACTTCCTTGGAGATCTACTGTAACTTTCATTGCTCAGTTAACAATGTCTCAAAATGTTGACAAAATTCCACCATTGAAAAAGGCTGTGCAGAGACCTCTTGATTTGAACATTGTCGGATTTTAAGATCTGGTGCGTTCTCCTTGACATAATACTTTTTATCATTATAAACTCTTTTTGGGTTCTTAAATTATAGCCAAGGTACATACAGAATTATAATAACATAGATATGTAAATACACAGTCCAGCATGTTGACTGCCGCATTACATTTATTCGATTAGGTTATGTGAATTACATATTAATGAAAACATCTCTAGATTTTAGTAGCAGCTGTTTAGGTTTCGTGGAGACTTCTGTCACAATTGATATAATTGGTCGATCGACCAAAAGAGAAAGTTGTCATTACATTTCATAATTATCTGTGCTGCTTTCTAAACAGTGTTTTGCAAAGTTTTGACATCACTGTGTCGAAGCCTCCGTTGGTGGACCAAAGATCCCCGATAGTTGTCAGATTTGTCTGACATGAAATTTATCAAAAAGTTTTTCACAGAAATTTGATGTATGTGTATTTTAAATTCTAAACCACAAAAAAAACGGAGATAACCCGAGACGATTTGCACCGTTTAAATGCCAGTACCGCTGGATTTGCATGCTTCCTATTTTGATATGTTTGGATTTGAGTACGTTTTTACTGTGTTTGGATATCGGACGTTCTATGTTTTGGTTCTGATGCTACTGATGAGAGGTTACTTCATGAAATATCAAAGATCATAATTCTAATGTAACACTGGTAAACTTGTATTATGTAAAGTATTATTTCCGAAGAATGACGGAAATATACGAGCGTGTTCCGATTGATGAAACGAATTACAGGACGGACATCTAAACCGTCAGTGATCGACAGCTTCATCATTACCTTTCCACATTTAATATACAGTCTGGTTAAATCAAAATCCGTATGTTGTAAGTTCATTCATTTTGCCTTCATTTACTTGAAGTGACCCAACCTTTTGAGGCTTAATCTGTTTTACACCTACCCTTAACCCAACACTAACCCTTACCTCAATCCTAACCCATCTTTAAACCCTAACCCTGACCCTAACCAAATTTATCCCATAATCTAACCCTAACCAAAACAATATGCTGTTCCTTTTAGTACTGGGTCCCTAGAATAAATGAAGATTTGTTCAGAAAACTATGCGATGAGGCTGGCGGATTATTTTTCACATTGTTTTAAGTTAAGCTGAGCTGTTTATTTCGAATGCAGTAATTGTTTCATGTTAATTTGACAGTTATTATAGAACAATACCAGTATACATAAATTCATAGGCCATTGATGATACTAACTTTTTGAAAAAAAAAACACTTCGCCTAATTTGATGAACTAATAAAATATGAAAATTGTATTAGATTTCATTACAACTTGGCTGAATATAATTTACTTTAATGTATTAATAAGTGGGCTCGGTTAGACCCTCATTTGCTCACCCCTAACAACGAAAAACTTCGACCTCCAGCGACAGGTCACCTCTTAACAGAGGCTCATTTAATATTAAAAATCAAATATCAGGAATTTTTTAAAGGGAAAAAACACAAGTGACTGGTTTATTAAGAAATGTGTGAAAATTAAGTGGTTTGCCTTTTTGTTGAGCTTAAAAAAAAATCAGTGGTGAATATTATTTTAGTACATTGAGTTAAAGGTTGATTTTCATTTGAAAACCCCTTAATTGCTGTCGTCATGCCGAAACTATTAACTTGTTCCGGGTAATTTATTTAAATCGTTTTTTTTTATTTTCTGCAACATTATAAGCATTAAGCCATTTAGTTAAAAGTCGCAAGATTATTGTCAATAACTTGCGAGACAGAAGTTACTGTGTTCAAAGGTCTACTTAAACGTAAAATGCAGTGCTTTGTCAAAACATCTATTATAAAAAAATGTTTTTATTCATTATGAAATAAAGACTGAACTTGAATATCAAATAGAAAATAAAGCTGTAAATATATTCAAATTCTTAAATCATTTTAAGAGCGATTTTCAATACCATTTTCGTCAATGAGACTTTATATACGAGTGAAAAATTAAAAAGGACCAGTCAAATACGAGGCATTTTATATAATACAATGTGTATTAACTTGCATTTTATACAGAATTTTTTTTGTAATCCATAGCAAGACAAGCTAACATATAATGTATGCATTAAACAATTCAAAACTGGCAAAATTATATATTGAATAAAAGCTAGATTTAAAGTACCCCAAAAGTCTACATGTACAAACAATGTACGATCACAATCGAGAGAATAAACAGTTTTCATACTTTTTATTTTCACAGCACGTACAGCGTACTAACATTTCCTGGTTATCTTTAGAGAGGAGAAGCAGAACTGTTTATTCTTCTGGTCTAACCGAATTCACTGTCGGTTTTTATATTGTTTGTATTGAATATATATGCCGGAAAGACAGAGTCCACATCCTTTCTCGATTGTGCACTGCTTAATTCCTCGTTAAGCTGTTGCATTGCCTTTAGTTCACTAGATTTCCGTGGTGTCACGAAACAAGTTCTTTAAAATAGTGCTTTGCATTTCTCTCTCTTATCAAACATATTGTTGACAAAATAGAAAAGAAACGATAATTCACTGCATACGAAACGCATTTCTGGAACGTTCGAGACCAAATATTGCAATACAGAGAATAACGTTCCAGTGGAAAGCCGTCATGCTCGTATAACTGTACTATTGATCGTCATCCTTATTATTATTATTTTCCCGTTTTTGTATTTATCTTGTCCTCAAGTCTGCCGTGCTTATCGGTTATATGTCCTTTGTCAGTGGTGTACTCGATTCGATGCACCCCTTTAGTCTTCTCTCTCTATTGTAAGTAAACGCGTTTACAAATGGGAAAGGATCGGCTCAAATTCCACCAGTTCAAACGGCACTTTATATTTCAACATACGATTCTTAAGTTTCTCTAATGTTTATTATGAATAAATTGATATGTTCTTATTTTTCTATTAAAGTCATAACATTTTATTAATAAGAATATTCATAAAACCAACCGCGCCGCATACTTTATATGCCTGTCCCTAACCTGAATACCTCAGGTTGTCGTATTTGTGTTTTATTATAACTGTTTTATTTAAATCACTTTTGAAAAGTTTACATTTTATGGTCTTTCTGCTTGCAATACAATGTGGTGCCTTTTTCATTATTGATTGATTGATTGATTAATTGGTTATTGTTTAACGTCAAGTGGCAAATTTTTCATGCATTTCAGGACGGCACAAGTTATCAAACATAAATCATAAAAAGATCTAACTGGGGGTTAGGCCGGGGAATTTAATAGGCACAGGATGCCAAATTAAGACTGTTTTGGTAGGGACAGGAGATTGATCCTAAGCCACTGGTCACCTACGGACCTTTAACGTGCTGAGAGCATGTCAATAACACGGTGAACGGCAATACTGTTCCCGTCTTAGACTGGTTGAGAATTTATACATACCACCCAACCAACAGACGGAGGGATTCTGCCTCCTAGCGGAGAAACCGAGCAACCGATTTCTTAACCTCGGCTACCCTCGGGTGGTTGAGTACATGTATTTATACATCCCGCAAAACCAACGGACGCCCCTTTGGTCGGATGTCTACATATACCTGCAGGAGGAGAAATCAAACGGCCTATTTCTATACCCCGGCCACCCTCGGTAGGGGGTGCTTATTATTGAAGTCCGATAAATGACCTGAAGATAATTTTTACAATAACCTTTAAATGTCTTAGATGACGCAGTTTTCAACAAAAAATCCTTAATTCTACATGTTTTGTTTTGATTTTACTCATATTTAGCAAGAAAATATATCATTGCCTGTTTGGATTAACTATATAAATTTAACATCGTAACAAGTTTATGTTGATCCACGAATGTGGGTATATAACCCAAAAGGAACGAAAAAAAAATTAATTATTTTCAGTTTTGACCTATTTTGACTTCATAATACCATCAAAAATGATAAACCTTTTTTTCAAATTTTAATATTCTACGCAACACTTTGCATGTTTAAAGAAGTTCTGAAGGCATTCAAATGAAGGAACAAAATAGGGTCTCACTGACCTTCTAAAATTTTCTATAATATATTACCTTATCTTTATTGACTTTTTCATCCTTACACAGTTTAGTTATTAGCGCTGTGTTTTAAATTACTACTATGAGTAACATGACGGGTGCAAGTAAATAAGCAAGGGGTTGCTTACCCTTCTGGAACACCTAAACTCATCCTAGTGTTTGTAGGGTATGTGTTACTGTAGCTTTAGTTTCATTGTAGTCTTGTACGTACTAGCTTTGTCTTTCGTTTCTTGGTCTTGTCTGTCTTCTGATTTAACTATTTATGTCTGCCCCTTTGGTATTTTCAAAGTAATCAAAACGTTTGTTTTTTAAAGAAGAAATATTTATTTTTCTGTACAACTTTACTTAAATCCATTCAACTGCCAAAAAATATATGTAAAGAAATTTTCTACACAAGAACCTAGCCCTTCACCGTTTCTACTAACATAACACTTATTTTTTATCTATATTTTACCCCTAATTCTGCAACAGAAATGAATTTGACTACGAAAACTATTTCTACTATATGTTAACTTCTGCTAACAAATTGGTTTTGTTACACAATATTCTGTGAAAATGGCGGCTGGGGTATAAAAGAGGCCGATCGGTTTCTCCGCCTGCAAGTAAAACCCGCGCTAAAGGGTCGTCCGTCACACAACTCTGTTTCTCCGTCAAGAAACAATGTAGAACCAATTTTGATTTATGTTTAAGCTTAAAAGCATCGTTTTTATCAAATGTATCTGGATTTTGAACTTAAAAGCTGCCAGAAACAGCGAGTACTTTTTCGAGGACGGAACAGCTTGTCTCATGTATAATTAATAAATACAAAACAGTATTATATAAAATTATTATATAAATATGGAAAATTTTAGTATGCTATATGTACATTTCAAGGAGTAACCTCTCATCAGAGAATTAGAACCCAAACATAGGAAGTCAAAGACCCAAACATAGCAAAAGAAGCACTCAAATGCAAACAAATCGAAATATAGTTGTTTTAGTACTATGCGTCGACTTCAAAAGTTAAATCATATGCAGTGGGTTTTTAATTTTTTATGTCGTTTGTATGTGCCCGTCCAAAGCCAGAAACTTGTTATCAAATGGATGTCGTTGTTTTTAGCTTGATTGGTCGATAATTTGCTTTCGTCCTGAATATTGCCTGAGGTATTTACCGCTGCACGAAAATCAACAAGCAGTCAATCTTTATTATATTTTTTGTTTTTCCGAATCAATATATTATATACATAGTAATTGGAGTTTCCCTCAGAAATCTTGAACTACACCTTTTATGGAAAGCTGCAGATCTTTTTCAGTGAGACAACGGTTCATCAACGTCAAATTACAGTTATCACCCTTCGTGTTACCTATTGACAGAAACCCACATCGTAAAGCAACCTGTAAAAATAATTACAAATTTTGATTTGGTTTTGCGAATTTCATTTTGCTGTTTATGAAATTCAATGTGTTAACTCTCATCAGCAGCGTTAGAACCAAAGAATGGCGAGACCGAGTACAAACATAGGGGAAGAACTCATATCCAAGCAATTTAAAATAGGAAGTAAAGTCCAGCAGACGAAGTTCATGTCAAATTTAGGAAATAAACCTTTCCGTAATTTCAGGGGCTAGGAATTTCAATAGTAGGTACATTAAGTCCCATATTTGTCTCAAATTTTAGATGGTACACAATAATAATGTAGTAGGTAATTCACTACTTATTCATTACTGCCCCTTTGGTATCTTCGAATTCTTTTTATTCATTTATACTTTTGAATTTCGTAATTTCGATAAAATGACAGGTTATATTTTGACTATTTCAACTAAAATATAACATTTTTGTGAAGAAACGATCGCACCAAAACATCATGGATATATTAAAACCATACATGATTGTGCAAAGTTCGGTTGTGATGTTTTTGTGAGAGTTTTATTAAAATCCACATGCAAAATTATATCAAATATAGTAATCAACTCTTGGTATTTTCATATCTAGCCAAATTCTTCTGCCAAAATTGGACTATAACGACCATGTCCTTTAAAGTAACCGAATATGTGATAAACCTGTCTGAGAACTGCACTGGCCAATAACGTGAGAGACGTACAAACAGGGGCAGATCCAGGGCCCCCTTTGAAATTCTTCTGCGAAATTTGAAACGCGAAATTGATAAAAAAGAACAGTTTGGGGTAAATTTTGGACAAAATCTCCATTAGAAATCAGGAAAAGTGATAATCAAGAGGTCCATAAAAAGTGCCCCCCACCCCCGTTTTCAAAAAGTCTGGATCCGCATCCGAAAACGTATGTTCCATCACAAGTGATTTACTTATATATACACTTTTTGAAGAGACTTTATCATGAAACTGGTGCACATTGCTAGGTCAGTGGGTGGTATATTGTAAGTCGTCTATGTGTTTTATTATTTTTTACACAAACAGCGCTTTTATAACGATTGTGAATAATATTCGTCTTTATCACCCGACAATATTGTTCATCATAAAGAAACATTTCTCTGTATTTATTTATTTGTATAGTAAACGTAACTAGAATAATCTCAACTCATATTTTCACACGAAAATGATAATATTCCTTAACAGACCCAATCAATACATCAAATTAATAACAGATACTGTAAGCTTTTGAGAAAATAAATTGAAAATCGTTGTAAATTTATAGATCGTCTTTGTATACAGAGCAGTAGCTATGAATATACATTGAAGTTCAAGATTGTATAAACTTAAGTAAATATTTGACAAAATGATATTGTATTAAACGTGTCCTACTAGTAGTATAATAACATCATTGGGAGTGAAACGGTTGACTTTGGAATAAAGTTAAAGCTTTATGGTTTACTTATAAATATCTTTATGACATATTTGAAAACAAATGCTCTTTACTATTATGCCTGTCTGCATGGTGCATTTACATGGGCATACATGCATATACATATAGAATAGATAGAATACAAAATATAGCATGAGAAAAACAAACTTTGATTTTTTTTTTGACCTAAGGTGTTTCCGGTAATGAAATTTCTGATTAATTTATAAAAGAAATTGTGGACCGTTTTGAAGATAAGTCAACTGAATATGACAGCCTGTAGAAAAAAACCGTTCACATTTTTTTGATTAAACTAAACCAACCCAGTTTGTCGGATGGACAAAGCAGGTTCCGGAAAGTCTCTGGTATATTTGAATGAATAAAACTTCCGAAAAATTTCAACTCGCTTCGCTCGTCGTCAATTTTTAAAGTTTGAGTCATTGAATTGAAAATACTGTCTCCGCTACTGATAATTTTGTAGTAAAACTAATATTTTGATAGTGTGTTAAATATCTTTTGTGGAAAGAATCGTAATCTTAATTTAATATTACAACTACTGACTGTACTAAATTATTGATACTTTGCAGCAAAAATATTTTAAATCTCGTTTCTGAAACTCTGCTTTTTAATTAAACTATTGTTTATTGGGCTTTTGGTGTTGTAGTAAGGCAATAGTTGTGTTATGCGTCCGCGAGCTGATAGGTTTTGTTGTAACCGAGTTGAAAAACACACACACAAAATATTACAGAAAATCATTGCTTGAACATGTTGGTGAAGTTTACTATTGCTTTATTCGTACATAAAATAATCGCTGATATTAAATTTAGCATGGATTAATCGATATAGTATTTGTAAAAATAGATTTATTGCAAAAACTGATTTTAGCTTTTATGAATTTATTTTAGCTTGTATGACTTATATATCCAAAAGGCTGTGTTTTAATTTAATATGCGTTTTTGTCCTGGCTGGCTTTTAGCTTTCAAAAATTTGACCGGACGCAGAACAAACAAAAAAATTA
>JAULBM010071297.1:0-10065 GCA_032357055.1 Geukensia granosissima | reverse complement strand
CCCAGGCGCGAACTCACGCCGTATAGGTGATAGGATACAGTGATCTGTACAGGTAAGTTTAAATCAACTACCTAGACAACTCGCCCACCCAGGCCCCATTTTGCAATGTAAAAAGTTATTCTTTTGTTATTAACGGGGGGTGGGGGTGGGGGTGTTGAAAGTTATTAACGTCCTACACAGCAAATTAATGCTCTCAGTCGGAGGGGCAATCAAATTCTTATATAAATTCCAATTATGTGATTGTGTGTATATACCAGTGGTTGTACAATTTAGTTTTGTCTGTTTAGGTAGTGTTGCCACAAACCAAATGATAAACATAAAACAATTCGTCTGTTGCGTGGATTCCTAGGTTTTGTTCCTTTTGGTTTCGTTTTATCTTTTAGTTTGTTTAAAATTTGTCTTGTCTCTTTGAACTATGCGCATTTGATCTCTCACAAGGGTATTCTACACGGGACTTGCTTCTTTTGCCCGCCAGACTATATAATTATCAAACAACGGGAGCTACAACCCGGAAAAGCCTACTTATTTAATTATTTTAAATAAAATTGTAAAATATGTGCAAATTAAAATTGTTATTCGTTGTGAATGTCTTGCTGCCTATTGGAGATAAATAAAGCGCTAAATGCACTGTAAAAGTCCAAACATGAATTCACAATAAAACCATTGTCAATATCAAGGGCAATTGCACTTGTGGGCAAGAACTTTAGAAAAACATTGGCTATTTAAGACTTTGTATCTTGAAATTGTCCGATATACTGTAGTATAAAGAAGGAATTAAGTGCTAGTCTATGTAAGAATCCTGCAAAAAATGATTCATCCATGAAAATTTACAAATAACTACATTTGATATTTGTTTAGAATATCAATTCATTTGCAAATTTTAAGTCTTTTGGTCTCGGCCTGTTCATGGGAGAAGTGAACTGCAAAATTTCAAACAGGGGAGATAACTCTGTAATTGTGGTACACCTTTCTAAATGTTTCCGACCATATCTCCTGTGAACAGGCAAATTTGCTCTTTTTTTCTGGATTTTGTACCTTAAAATTATTTAAGTAATAAAATTAATATTTGTAGCTTTTTTGGTGTGTATTACTTTTCACGGAATTTGCATGATTCTATGGTTGATTGGTACTTAAAGTACAAAAGATAAGTATTCAGTATCAAGCAATGTATAAAAACTCGCAATACTTTATTAAAGTTTAATGTAAAATTATACTCGTACATACACATTCGACGGATTTCATATACACAAAATGAAATGGTCAACATTTACATTATATATAACAATGTGTAACCACACCCGAATTAAATATAAGATTTCTTTTTTGAAAGCACTGTTGTATGTCCTGAAGGCGGAAAGTTCCCACCTTTCATAAAAGTCTTGCATCTGGTCATTTTTAGACCATAACAGATATTGCCACAACACCTATATACGTAACCATAGCGACCACTCCCCATACTACACTATATACTGCCGCAGACGAACTCGGACTTTCACTGCGCAGGAACTCGGCTTTCACTGTATGGAATTCTGGAGTCTGGACAATGTGAGTCTCTGGTGTCTCATCATTATTTTGTAGAATGTCCCAAAGTTCATCTCCTAACTTGAAGCCGGCATGCTTCAGGTTTGTAATATCTGGGAGAACTGAAGTCCCAAATACTCTATCTTCATTTCCAATGTGGACTGTTATGTAAGCTCTACTATATGTTCCGGTATCTGGATTCAGACTGTTTTTGTCATAGTGAACCTTAAATAAATTTAAAGTTATTGCATAAAGAAATCCCATATATAAAACAGAATGCATAAAACGACCCATCAATGATTAAGAATTGACAAATATTTAATCCAACGTGTCATTTAAAAGTACAAAATTTCGATTGATAAATGAATATGAAGAAATTTAGTATGCTTTATGTACATTTCAAGGAGTAACCTCTCATAAGTAGCATTAAAACCAAAACGTAAAAAGTCCAAGATCCAAACAAAGCAACAGAAGCAATCAATTTCAAACAAATCAAAATGGGAAGCCAAATCCGACGGCAAGGGACAACTACTTTGTGCGATACTTTCCAAAGCCTTTCCGTATTTTCAGTGCTTTAGAATTTTAACGAATCAGCAAATTTCTGTAAAACATTGTTTTTAGAAATTTCATTTCAGTCAAATCTGACAACTGGGATGGTGAATGATCCACCAGCAGAGATATCGACCACGACGTCCATTGGCGGCATGGGTAGACCTATGAGTTTTGACTTCAGAAAATATGTGTTATAATTTACATTCGAATCAAGCGAACAGTTTCAATCCAACGTGTCGTTTAAAATATTGAATAACACTTTGAATAAAATCAAGTAGATATACTACAAGATTTGATTTTAACGCTTTAACAGATATTACAAAGATAATTTCAAACAGAAAAAAGATTTCTCGTGATTTTAGGTGCTTAAAGTTCAAAGATGTCAGAAATATTGTATATGATAATGAAATCGCTTGCATTGTTTAATGTTGAATTTGCTTATATACATGTAATGGGACAATCAATTGTCTTACAATTTTTCAGAAGAAATTTTTAGAGACAACCAGAATTTTAAAGTGCGTAATGTGAAGTAAATAAATCTACTTTAATGCATTTACATGCCATTGTGCAAAAATACAGATTATTGCTTTCTATCTTCACTGTACTCAAATTTGGAGAATAACAATGGCGGAGACGTATTCATCGAAGAACAACAATTATTTCGGAATGACTGGAAATACTTTCCAAAGTTATTCTTTTAGAATGTTTCCTATTGCTTCCGATAAAATCCAAATATGTTTTAGAGAAAGAATATAGAATTTATGCCAGAAAGATGCAATCCACATCTTTTCTGGATTGTGCACTTCATAATTTTCTCGTTAAGCTGTTGCCTTTAGTTCATTAGAATTCCATGGAATATGAAACCAGTTCATAAAAATAGCACATTGCATTTATCTCTTTTTTTCAAACAGATTGTTGACAAAAATACAAAAAAACACGATTGAAAATGCCTTAATATTACTGAGTACGAAGCTGTAGCTTTTGTTTGTTTCCTCGTAATCCTCAAGATGTATTATAAGATTCAATAATAAAAATCATACAAAATAATGGATGACATTTACAGTTACAGGTAAAAAAGGCACGACAAATTGAGATTTTGTTACCTTCTTAATGATTTGGCCTTTGTTTGCAAATTGTTTATATTTCACAATGTCATTTCCTGTCTGTATGTCAAGGTGTTTTATTGCTACCATGGCGACCAATGCCCCTCGACCACATTCTGAAAATAATATTTGAAATATGATTTTACTAAAATAAGTTGATTTCTAAGGTCAACCGTTTTTGTGTTTAATTCATGAATGACCAGTACGAATCGTGTAAATAATGGAAACTCAAGTGCTTTAAAATATAAGCAATTCATGCTCCACAAGTAAATATATCATAGATAATGTGTGAAACTATACAAAACTCCAAAGTTTTTGTTTTTCTTTTACACCAACGTATCAAGTAAATTTCCCAATTAATACTTTAAAAAGTTGTAAAATACCAAGTGTTCGTTGAATCCTATTTTTTAACTAAGCCTACCGTCACATCCAACAAATCAAAACATGGATTCTATAGCAAATTTGATAAGCAGACGTTTTTCCTTACTCATCTAAGGTGTTAACCGTATCCGTTCGAGGAGCCAGTAATCTTATATTTGCGACAATCAAATAGAAATCTTCAGATACAATACTGTTAATTTCATTTTAATGCAAATGGATGAAAAATTTTCAATTTAAACATTTTATATATGTAAAAAACATCTGCGCTTCACACTGACGACACCAATCGTAGATTTGATGCCATTAAATTTTCAACGTCATCCAATCAATTCAATGTTACACACACTTTGAAAATCCCATTAGCATCTATTTTACTAACCGTGTTCAAAAATAGTCTTTTCATTCATGCATGATCTACAATAAAAATGATATGAATGGCAAGCTTCATATAACCTAGCTCTTATGCCTTCACATGGAACATCCATTTGTCGTTTCTTCCTGCCTGTCATCATCTGTGGAGAGTTTATAGGTACATTTGTCTGCTGATTGAAAAAACCATTTTGTTCTGCAATATTTACGGGCTGTGGTTGAAATTGAAGACGGCGATCGTCTTGCCGTGGAAACTGAATACTGTTCATTTGATTTATTGGCTGGTTATTAGTTGGACTTCCTCCATTAGGTACAACCTGCTGGTTTAGTCTGAACGGTTGTGGTACCATTTGGACACCTATAGCCGATTGCTGTTGGACATTGACGATTGCTTGTGATTGGTTTGACGGCACTGCCACTGCTGGAAAAGAAACATTTATTTTTTAAAAGAAAGAATATGTAATATATGCCAGAAAGACACACTCCACATCTTTTCTGGATAGTGCACTGCATTATTTTTCGTTAAGTTGTTGACTTAGATCAGTAGATTTCCGTATGGCAGAAACAAGTTATCAAAAATAGTGCCTTTTATTTCTTTCTTTTATCAAACAGATTGTACACTAGATAGAAAATTGAAAATTCCCAAATTTCTCTGCGTACCAAGCGCTTTTCTGAATTAACCACTGAAGTTTAAATGAATTGTTGCTATTTGTTAAACATGTTGAAAATGCCTTAATTTCACAGCACACGAAGCGCAATGCGAAGTAACAATTTTAAATAAAATATTGCCTTGTTTCCATGCTGTTCCAGCTTGTACTCTGACGACACCAACAAAACGCCCCACAGCCGATTTAAACCTTGACAGTGTATCTCCCATTGCCTGCATGATAGACGGCAAGTTTTCCTTCAGCAATTGATTTCCCTGAACAACATGCACTCTTATACCAGTAAATGTAGGATCATTTATAGCTTCTGATATCTGATCTGCTGCCTCGTTTGCCATATTCTCAACAGCATTCATGTCAATATTTGAACTCATTTTTTCTAAATTTTGCTCAATTTTTGGAAGCAGATTCGGAAGTTCATTTACTGCTTTCCCAAGGTTCTGATGAAAATTTTCCATTCCTTGTTTGACCTTTTCCATTATTGCTTTGCCTTTTGGTTCTAAGACTTCCGGAACATCTTCAAGGATTTCCTTCTCTGCAGTTTCTTTGATTTCACGTATTTCTTCCTGGACAACTGCTGGGGGACTCAGGAAGTCAACACCAGGAATATCATTGTCGTTGTAATTATCTGTAATCTTTTGTAAATCATCCAACGAAAGCTGACATTCTCTTCCTCTGGAATATTGCAACAAAATCAATATTTTACGACACCAAAAGTATCATTTTTTCAGGTAGATGCAATACTTCTAATAATTGTGACACAAAAGGGATGTCATGGTGTCGGACGACAGCTATCCCATCCCCTGCGAAATAAAACCTGCTGTCCAATCCCATATTTTGCCTAATTCCTGTCAATAAGTTTTATTCAAATTGTTCAATGTAATTTTTTTGCTCTTTTGACTGCAGAAATATACAATTTCTATGTATTTTCCCAAAAAAGTGATTGACTGAATTTCATTAATCTTATCAAAGGTTGAATTACCACTTTTAGAAACCAACATGTTCAATGTAATCATTGTTGACCTTCCTATTCCAGATCAATATGGATTATAGTTTGCACATAATTGATGGGTCTGAGAGACTTTCAGGAAATTTACCGAATTTTGAAACAAGTTTCAATACCTTGCTTTGGAATATATTCCATCCAGAACCACCCGATTACAAAATTAACTATCCCAAAACCATTACCCTTCATCAGTTGAAGATACTTGCAATACATATAGTGTTGTGTGTTCTATATTTGTTTTTCGTTTCATTTTGTTGGTCATGTTCTTGTCTGTCTTCTGACTTATCGATTTCTGTCTAACCCTTTGGTATATTCGAATTCCTTATAAGGTTTTTTTGGGTCCCTTGTTTTAGTCTATGAATCTGTCCCAAAAATTTGATCTAGAAATGGGACCACAAATGTAATCTATAAAAAGTTATTGAAGTGTAGATACAAATCCTTAACTAAATGACGAAATCTGTTATTTCCTACCTTTCATGACATTTATCGACGACACACTTTTTACACTCCTTGGCTGTAGCTGAGACATTCAATAAGCATGCTCTATTTCTATTTACCAGTTCATTCCGTTCAAACTGGATTCTATCTGTTTCTTCTGTCAGCTTCTCCAACAGTCTGGCTTTAACTGCTACATTTAGTACTAAAATAATTACAATTACATTTCAGTTACGTACTGGTGAATGACATTCACTTGGTTTCTCATTTTTAAATCATAAAATGCATTAACATATTTCGTTTCCCTGAGAAATTTCTAAGGCAACTTCCTCCTAATGCAGAGGTTTTTCCTAGCTTAGTTTAGACTGCTGTTTATTTAAATTAATTTAGGTTCTGATGTTTGTGCTTCTAAATTGTCTTTGTAATTTAACCTGATTTCCAACATCTGACCTCAAGCACTGCTGACGAGTTGTCCACCAATTTAATGACCATACAGGGCATCAAATTCAAATTTGTATTTCGTGATACATTGGTTTAGTATTTCTTGTTTTAAATTACTTGACCATTAACCATAGCTTACGGAATGGTCCGTTTATGTTACCATCAGAATTTAATCGAAAACCCTGTCATTCGAAAAAAACCTAGGCAAACAAGGCTAGCTTCGTCCAACATGGTCAATACGAAAATGAAAAGATAGGGGGGTAAATGTTAGAGACCTCAATCCAACCAAGAGAAACAATAGAGAAATAATGACACCGTTAGTTAAGTTATAGGACCACATTTTTTTGGAACAATAGCCAAAATAAAAGACCCACAATGGAAGTATTTAACAAAGATTCTTGGTAAGCTTAAATAAAATGGACTGGGTAGTCTAGAAGGAGTTCATGTAAGGTCATATTGGCTACTTATTGTAGCAAAGATGATGTAATCTGTTTTAAAATGGGAAACTAATACATTTCAAAGGTGCTTCCTGTTAGATATTGTTCACTTTGGCCAAGAATATTTTGAAGAGAAAATTGCTCTCAAATTAAGATATTAACTTTATCTATCAAAATTTTTGTTGTAATTAATTCATTTTTAATTTTAATTACAAATAGTTCACTGTTATTCTGAATATTTTGTTTGGTACTGCGTTAACTAGAACCGCGACCCCCAATTTGTTTTTATTTTCTGAAAGCATGTCATAAAAGCTATCTTTACAATTCTTATTTAAAAATACTATTATTTTATACGGATTATCTTTTATGTTTCATGCAAACGTTTTACTCATTACAATAAGAGTTCTCACCTTTCTCAGTTTTTTTCGGGGGTGGTTTCGAAACAATAGAATGTTTAAGACTTCCAATTGATTCTTATAGAAAATACCCTTAAAATTTTTTGGGTTAATTTTATTGGTTACTGTAAATGAAGTTTTGAAGGTAAATCCAGTTAAATGGCTTTTAAATGTTTGTTATCACCGTATGCAATTTGTGGATCGTTTCTTTCTGGCATTTATTCCATATTCTTTCTTTTAATTTTAAAATAGACCGAATGGGGTGTCTGTCATCTACCAGTTTATTACTCTAAAATGCTTACACAAAAGATCCTCTGATTTGAGTTCTTCTAATTGTACATCAGCAAATGAAGCCAATGGTACTAGCAGTAATATCAACACAGCTTGCAAGTTCATATTCTACAAAGATAAAATTGTTAGTATTAATCAGTCGATAACACTACAATTAATTGTAATGTTTCCAAAATTTGCATTTTCTTTTAATATTAAAATTTAGAAAGTTACAATTTAATTTTTTACAATTTCTAGAAAATTGATGAGACTTCTGGAATTTATTCAAATATTCTATATCTTCCATTTTCATGCTCAGATTTTCCCCTAGACACGTATGAAGAGTTTTTGGGCTGCTTAACCTTTATGACCTCATTCCATATATGGTAGTAATCCTGACTGTGGGTGACAAAAATGATTCAAAACAAGATAAAACATTAGTTTGTAGCAATTACATGGTTATGTCATCTTTGCCACATAGTGTTATTACTATTGCATCTGAAATATTTGTAGTAATTGAAAAATATTTATCAGCTTTTAAATGTAATTCTATTTTTTTGTTTATTTTCGTCGAATGCAGGATCGTTTGTTACCTAAATGCCATTGCCAAAAAATATCATAATATAAATTTATTGCACGATTGATTCCTTTATAAAATTCTTGCAAAAGTAGATTAATTATTTTATTCGAATTGCAACAGCAAATCCCATTTACCAGCTTTAGTCTAATATAAGCTCCTGTGACACGTTGTGTCTGAAATATAGGTTGCGATATCATTGATGCTACGTCTAGCATTGATAAAAATAAAATAATATAATTTATTTTTAAAGTGCAACCTGATCATCATTTTTACAATTAAATAGTAACGAGTATAATCAGCCAGACTAGAAAGGAATATGATGTACTGTTCGTAGTTAAGTAACGAATTGAATACACAAAAGGAGTTATCGTCATATATTATAAATATACATATTTAGGAGGTATTCCTTATATTTAGGAAAGTAAGTGCGTACGGATATTGGAAATGTAAATAATAATCTAATCTATGTGGCATTGATATGTAACTTAAAAAGGGAACATTTCATTAGAAATTCTCATTTTCTTACCTTTTAAGCATAGGCAAATCCAAGGTATCAAATTAGCAAAAAATCACATAATCTTTTCGAAAATTGTACACATAAACACGTAAACACAACCAAAATAGATAACATCCCTAATACTGGAAGTGAAGTAACATTAAGATAGAGTACATTAAACTTCCTATAAGAATGATTGATAGATGAAACAAGGTCATATTTAGCATGGTTAAAGAGAATGTTGTTAGGTCTATGGGTGATAGATATAATTAAGTTGTTGATATGTTATGCCTAAGGCTGTGATAGCTTTGTTGTTCGATATGTCAATAATATTGCAATATTTATTCTTATTTTAAATGATATTAATCTGGGTTGTTCACTGGTTCTATTTTACTTCGGAAAATAAAATCAAAATACACAAAAATATTGTCCTTCAAAACCTCAAATTTATTGGTAGGTTTAAAACTCACTAATTAATGTTTTTATTTTGACACGATTTCACATGTCGGATAAAAATCAACAAGAAGTTGGAACTTTGTCTCGAATTTTTGAATTTGTCATAATTGATGTTTCCAATTGGGTGTTGAAAGTAGTTTTGGGGTTTAAAAACGCTGATTTTGAAAATCTTGAAATTGGAATATGAGAAATCGCTGAATATCAGCAAAAACATGCAAATTTTAATTTTTTATATGAAGGAAAAAAAACGATGAAAATTTCTAAAAAAAGAAAAAATGGATCGAGTACAGTTTTTTTTTAAATTTTAAACCCATAGTATGAGAAGAGTGAACCCGAAGAACTATCAATTAATTTGGAGTGGCCTAATTTGAAGAAATGTTTTAGCGAGCAAAAATCGAACACTATGTACAATGATTGTGTTGCGTTTCTATTTGCAGTCGGAACATTTAATTAATAATTCGTGCAACGCTGTTTACATTTTATTGTTTATTGAAGGTGTAATTTGCATTCTTTCAAAGTGGTAAGTTAAAAACTTTGTTTTTAAATGAGATAAAAACAGGGTTGGTTGTTTGTATGTTTGCCAAGAGATGGGATATTGTTTTTGACATCAAAAAGAAAATTGAGGTTAATTTTAATTTGAGAACATATAATCGGAATAGAAAGCAATTTCAGTAAAACTGATATTTCTTTATTAACGCAGTATCCTTAAAAATAAATCTCAAACATTATCAAAACTTTTAGATAAAATATTAGGTATAAATCATAAATGCAAGACACCTTTGGATAAATATATTGCACAAATTTAACCGCAAAATCATTCATTTACTGAACAAAAAATGTTCACCGGAGGCATTTACCACATTTATACCAAATAAATAACAGAACTAGACGTTTAACGTAAAATAACTTTGCTTTACTTTCCAATATTAGATGTTAATCAGATTAATTAATGAATTAA
>JAULBM010071276.1:0-10065 GCA_032357055.1 Geukensia granosissima | reverse complement strand
GAAACCTCTGCTATTGGACCAGGAGTCGCTTAGGGTATTCGCCGGTCCAGTTGTCAGACTTGTTTGATATGAAATTTATCAAACTATGTTTAACAGAATTTGCTGCATTTGTAAAAATTCGAAATCCGGAAAGGCCTCGAAAGGTATTGCACTCAGTAGTTGTCCCTGTCGTCGGACACTCAGTAGTTGTCCCTGTCGTCGGATGTGGCTTCTTATTTCGATTTGTTCGGATTTCCTGTAGAAGTTAAAATTGTACTTGGTGGGTTTCTGTCTCATGGACAATCATGCCACATCTCCTATTTTTATATTGATTGCTTCTTTTGTAATGTTTGGATCTTGGAGTTCCTATGCTTTGGTTCTAATGCTACTAATTAGAGGTTACTCCTTGAAATGTACACATAGCTTACTTAAATTCTCCATATTTATTCAACATTGGTAATTTTGTATTTTGTTAGTGCTAATGAGTTGTAATTGAATTAACGAACTTTATTTCCAATATCTATGAATAATTGGGTGGAATATTTCGGTTTTTTTAAATTTCCTTGAGTTTCAGCTAAAACTTTAAACTTTTATTAATCTTCATATTTCGAGCATAATTTATTAGATGTTTTTAAACTTTTATTGTAACGAAATCCTATGTTCCTTATGCTCTCAGTCATTGGAAATTCACAGATACTATTTGTTCATGACTTTTAATGGCACGAACCAAAAAAAAAATGCAGGACATCTTTGCCTTTCTACAGCACACACTTTTCCGACGTTTGGTTATGGATTAAGCATAACATCTTTATTTTGGTATTTTATTATTTTAGTGTTTACATGATTATTGGTTCACCATCATGGAGCATATCTTTTTTCTCCTGCGTGAATGCGATCATACATTGTATCTATACTCTATGTCAGATTTTGTTGGAGCGTGCAAAAAGGTTGTGAAAGAAAAACTGTCAACCGTATTCTTATAAAATAGTGGTTATTTTGTAGATTGAAAAAAGTGCAATTAACTTGCAATAATACCTTTAGCAATCACAATGTATTTTAAGCTGCGCCGTGTTTTTAATTCTTTACGGGAATTTTACATTATAAAATCAGCCAAAGTGGCACTTTGCACGCGCTAGCACGAGACCGAGAGTACACATTGTCAACGCTGCGTAATAATTTAGTAATTTAACTAGGATTAAATAACCTGCAAAAATGCATAATGGCGCACCCGAATTGAATTTTAAGTGTAATCCTTCTGATATGTATTGCAAGCGGGGATCTGAATAAAAAAAAAGTGCACAATTTTCAAGTTATTTTATCTAGGTCAAACCTCAGCCTCCCGCATAAAAATAAAGCTCAACGTTAAATCCCCCGTAGAGAAGTTCAATGGCAGATAATAGTATGTAAAACTCTATGGCACAGTGTGTTCTGAACCGTTAACCGTGGGGTAATTCTTTCTTTTGATTTATAATAAATACAAAGGCGGAAACGCACATGTAATTTTATAAAGCCCAAAGAGCACTCCAGGAAAGCTTGAGTTAGAGTTAAAACGTCTCTACTCTTTCCATTATAAAAGAGATTTCCACCAAGAGGAGAACCGAGATTAAGAATTAAAATAAATCATTAAATATAACAACTAAATGTTATTTAAATGGTAATTATTATTGGGTTGTTTATTGGTTTAAGTATTAACTGTTTTCCATTTAGTAATGGCATTATTTAACTTTCTGTGTATTTCGTACAATACGAAAACGATTACATTTTACTACATACAGATCAACATATTTTGATAACTCCACCAAGACACTACCTTCTTTAATATCTTCACTCCGAACTATCCATGTTTCGTCCCAAAGCAGCTTTCTTTGTTGGTAGCGGAAATACTAAAAAATATTAAAATTCAATATTCAATTATTTTAACAATATATCTATTGAGCCAACAAACAACCAACGTCTAAACAAAATAAAGAACAACTTTTTATGTACATGTACATTGCACAGTCAGTGAAAGAGCAAATACAAATAAAATCTGCTTTCGAATTGAACTGCATTTTTTCACCAGTACATATAGCAATTCGAAGCATCCAAAGGGGCAGACGAAGATCGATAACTAGGTCAGAAGACCATGTGACAAGAAGATTAACATACATACACCAAAAACTATTATTCCGGCAACTACAACTGCGGACAGAAATATTACAATCAATGAGATCTGCCAGGCTCTAAGTGGACAACTTCCGCAGTCTTTTGGACAGGTTTCGCAATCTTCTCCGTCGGCACCCTCACACGCTCCATCCCCGCAATCTACAACATCATTACAACAAAAAATAATATTAGTTCGATCTTTAAAGGTTTTGGTTTCTAATGCACATTTATTTATATTACCATGCTTTTATTGTCAGCTAGTAATTTGATTCCAGATTAATAATAATTCAGTTTTGAATGTGAATATGTGGATCGAATTTCTCAAAATTGTTCCATATTAAAACTAACCTCGAAGCCAATACTGAAACGTCTCGCATCAGCGTATCTGTAAGGTGACGCGCAAAATCACCTTAATTCTGCTGAATTCAACAGTGCATGTTAGTAATAGAAACAGAGGGATATGGAGTAAATATTCACGACACAAAAATCTCATATGTACAAGAACATTCCAAGCAAAGGAACAGCGCTTTGGTTGCTGTTCTTCATCTCAAAATCACAATGAGGCCATCAACATGGAGTAAAAACTGGGCGGAATTCTTTGCTAGATGTCGTCACTACATCTCTGCATTGAATAACACAAATGCGGGTATGGTCAACAAATTACAGATATACACGGGCAAAGAAATCTAACAAAATCTGTCATAAGTTGCCCGACTGTAATACATACAAAATCAAACACAATGTTTAAACAAACACAGGGCACATCAAGATTTAGTAAGACTGCAGTATCTACATGTAAAACATTTGGCTACGTGGAATTTATTTAAAAAGGATTTGAGGGGACAATGATGTTGTTAAACCTACCCGTCTTTGGTAACACGTTAGTTTCTGCTTCTAAAGCAAGATGCATTCCAGCGACCTTAAAATGTGCAATTAAAGCTGTTAGACCTTCCACATACAATCCACCAATGTAACTTGTCCAGTTTCCATGTGTTACCGGTCCAACTAATACGGTGGAATGAGTAAACACGCTTCCAGTCGGTGGAATCCAAGGTCCACACAGTGCTTGTGGAAGTCCAGATAGTGGGCAAGAGTGGACATTAACATGGTGTACACAGCAGTTAGTTTCATCTGCGCTGACTGCCGCTGGACAAGTTGTGGTTTCGCACCATGTTTGCGCTGAGGCTGCGTCCCTGTACATACAAAAAGATATAAAACTATCAGTGCGTTTCTAATTTTTCATGTTCATCTTAAGTTGTTACATTTAATATCATGATTGTTTTTTCAGTTGCTGTGTTTGTAACATTCAAAATAAGCAATTAGATCCCAATCATGGTTCTCACCTTTTGTGACGACATCCCATAAAAGATCAAACAAAAAAGATCCACCTTTGTAGATGTAACTTCATAATTTTAAACGGACAATTGCAGATATCATCTCATTTATTTTCCTTATTATCCTTAAAATTCAACCCTTCTTAAATGAACCTTTGATTATTTGTCAAAGTCAGTTTGAAACGTCAAGGAACATGACTATAGAAATTGATATCAAAACTGAAAACAATGAATGTTACTGATGTTCATTGTACCTGCAAGTTAATGTCTTGACACTCACATGTAAAAGCAAATACATTTTTATTTTCATAAGAAATAATTGCTGAATCATGGTGGGTATCGTTGTCCTGTGACAGCGTGATCTTGTCCGATTTTATTCCGAAGAACATGGTTTTTTTTCTGTTGTGTTTGTCTACAGTTTAATATTTCACTTTGTAAGATATCTGTTAGCGTTTTTATAGTTTATTTGTACAGAGGAAAGGTTTATATTGTAAGATTGAAATACAAAGCTGAATCGTTCCACATATAATGACAATAGAAACTAGTTTCAACAAGACCCGGAAAAAACCTTGACCATAAAAAAGACATGATGCTCTGAAAAATCGAGAACGTCAGAATTTCAGTTTTCGATGAAATTTCATCTTTAACGGTTTTTTGTTGGATCTTCTGTTTAACGAATTAATAGTTCTATATTTGGGGAGTCAACAAATAGAAAATTTGCAACTTTTTGTACAGAAGCAATACTTAAAAATGATAAAAAAAATTTTTGGAATATAGTATTTTGTATAACATCACCGATTTCCGTTCTTAAAAGACGATGTGTATCATTTTCATGTCTGATTTTGATGTACAGTCTTATTTTTTTTTAGTCAACCCGTAGATTTATACTATAAAATTTTTCGTCTGTATGTTACATTTTCGAGAAAAGCCAGGACATCGAAAAAAATACGGACAAAAACGGAAAAAAAAATCAGCTAAGTTCAGGACAACGATGACCACCGTGCAGATGTAAGAAGTAAGTTATTGCACATTAGAATCTTCTGGTGCTTCGCACCTTCACCTAAAAATGTGCAACAGCCATTACTTAAAAAAATGTTCGAAAGAAAATGCATCTGCAATATTCAATCTGTTTGAAATAGCTATTTCGTCGCTAAGATATACAATGAAAAAAGAAATATGTGAAATGCAGAATGGTTTTACATACATGTATTTAGAACGATTGAGAGCTTTTCGCAAGGAGGGTATTCCATCCTTGTTGAAGGCCTTGTGAAGACCTCTAGATTTGTGAATCTGTCTGTCTTTCTCGTGCGATCGCTTTGACATTTGCCAAACATATTTTCATTTTCATATTTATGCATTGGCCAACTTGTAATTATCGAGCACTGAAATGGTGTTTTGAAAATAATTATTTTTTTTTATGTTTGTTGTTGTAAAGGTTATTTACAAACGTTCGGTACTATTACCAAGAGGTGTCAATTTTCTTTTTAATAAATGGTCTTTTATACAATATATCAACCTTGTTAAATGCATGCATGTATATGTGTATGGTATTTATCGTGATAAGAACGGTTACTGTGGCCAACATATTCCGATTTGTATGTGATTAAACCGGCAAAAATATTAGGATTATGGGATTAATAGGGATCCTTATTAATGAAACAAGGTATCTGATACAGAATCAAATATTATTCCAATCTCCTATTCATTAATGCAAACTTGGACAATATTAGATGGTGTTGTTCTTTTATATCGATAGCGGCTTTCCATTAGCGGGGACTGCAAAATTCTAGTAAATACCGGACAATGCAGTCCAAATGAATAGTCTCAATAATAATATTCTTTGAAAAAATCACAATTAGACGTTGAGACGAATAACGTTTGATTCATCGTTGAAGTCAACAATACAAATGGGTAAATGCATTTATGTCCATATAAGCCTGGCTTCCTGCATATGGATCAATATTCGAATATCAATTATAACCCATTCTACAAGGAATCTATGGTAGTATAATTAGTGGTGGTCTATCCATCCACAGTCTTAATTAATTTTTCAACGTTGATGATCAATCTTTTTTCATATTTTAAATCTATTGCATTGTTGTGATCGCAACTATCTACAAACTTATTCCTTCGTAATTTAAATCGTCATTTTATGATATTATTAATTCTGCATTTATAAACATATCGCTAATACAAAGCGTGTACTATCGTCAATACCTCATCAGTAAAAGGATGCAATGAGAGGCACTTGGAATAGTAAAGCAATCAGTTATTTACTTAAAAAAGACCGACAAATTAGCACTTTTCCTGTATGGCTGAATTGGGCACAATTAATGATAATGAAATAAATAACTAAGTTCCATACACGGAAAACATATGGAATAACTCAATTTTTTATCTGTGCAGTGGCTGCTCAAGGTTTGTAGATGATTAGGTACAATCAATGCATGATGTGCACAAGGACACTTTTAATGAAAATATTTCAAATCTTTTCAACACAAGAGATTGCGAATACTTACTTCGCACCGTTCAAATAAAGAACAAAAACTTTTGAAGCTTGAACAGTTAGCACAAAATAAGAACACCTGCATTTTTGGACACACGAGCGGAGTCGGGAAATCCTGAATAATAGGCGATAGACCAAAAATCACGTACATGCAAATACATATTAAATAAAAATGTTGATGTCTTACGCAAATCCCGAAGCCGTCGGTCCTGAAGTTGAGAAGTAACCATTGTTGAATGCCCAGGTGTAAAACGAGCTGTCTAATATTAGTTCATATGTCACATTAAAATCTGTTTCGGCCTTAATCTTTGATGCTGGAGGGTTTATCCAGCGCAAGCTAACACCTGAAATATAAGGATTATGGATACTTCGTCGATGCCTTCATATTTAAATTTATCTAAGTTATTGTTTTCGATAGGTTTAAATATTGATATGTACCTATCTGTCATTCACTACGCTAAGCAAATTAAAACCCACCACTTTGCTTTTTGCGTTTTGTTACATGAACATTTTAAATAAAATTCAATTAAGATCAGTATTATTTTACATATAAACCATTTTTGTTTGATTCGATTTAGGGCTTTTCACAAGGACTGGCTGGTATTCTTCCATTGTTTAAGGCCTTGTGTAGCCCTCTAGTGTGCTGAGTAACATGTCTTACTATGCTATAACATGTATTTTACAAATCAGGATGGAGTGCTATTAACAACATAGATCGCATCAGAATGATATTGATTACATTTTTATACATGTACCTTATGAATATCAGGAACGGAAATGATGGCATGTGTTTACTACTAATTTTACATAGAGGGGGACTTGGGTACATACTCAATTGTCTGTGTAGGAAGACTTATTATATGCAATAAATCGAAGTAAGATCTGAGTATATACCCACTACCGTAAGAGCGGGGATTAACACCGATTAACTGGAACGGTGAGCGCCAGCTTACTGATAAATGGGTAATTGATACCTAATAGTCATCAAACAGCCAAATCTATATATACATTCCAGTCTATGATGTCCTAAAAGAAAACGGTCAAGGCAACAAAAGAACCTTGCATCGGAATATGTTCTTGCCAATAGGGAATCAGAGGAACTACCAGTAGATGCAAATATACCATAAGAGGATGGTATAATCTTCATATGTAATAAAGATCACGAAAAACAAGAATCAGTTGGGGACACTGATGAAACAGAAACTTTAAATAGGGTATCAGTGTATCTAAACTGGTTGCGGACCTGTTACCGGTAATACAAAAATAAGAAGACCTCTTCTCGGATTGACGTTAACCCAGATTTGAGATTTAGGATTTCACGATGGGTGTTGCGCGCGGGACAGGGGATGCTTCCCCTTCCTGAGCACCTGATCCCACTACTGTTTTGTAAAGATGTTCGTGGATTTAAAGATTTTTTTCCTTTTGTGTTCGTTTTATCTTTTAGTTTGTTTTAAATTTGTCTTGTCTCTTTGGACTATGCACTTTTGATCTCTCGCATGGGTATTTTACACTGGACTGTTAATCATGTTCTTGTTTTACCTATGAAGAACCAAAAATACCCCGTTGTACTATGTCAGATATATTTTTAAGATTATTCATTGCATATTTACGTCATGCTCGCCATGTCTCGTATTTATGTTACCTTGCTGAACAATATGAATCGTGCAACTTTTGTCCTAACACAACATCAAACTACAAGTACAATTAGGTCATAAATGAAATCAGCAGAGACCAAAATGCTCTGGTGACGTTAGAAGTAACTAAAGATTCTTTAAAAAATCATATACCGAAAAAAAAAAACAATACATTTATTATACATATAATGAACCTTTCTAAACATTCATGAATTGGTTATTCAGATTAATCACGTTATTTATTTTGATTTATGATGACATTATTGCAAAAATTAATAGCCATCTCATGGGAATTTTTAAATTCATGGAAGCAAACTCAATAAAATAGTTTTTTCATAATTGTTCTGTACTTAACATTTACATAAATAAAATACTGCTGTCTCTACAAACAACTAATATACCTAAATTATATCTGAAATAATTTGTACAAATGTCTTTTCGTTAGAGATTGTAGAGATAACCCTTTCTCAGACACAAATCTTTAAAAGCTTTCGTATTGTATTCTGCGGCAATGTTATTAAATTTTGAATTTTAATGAACATTCTTACCTTGCCCAACGGTGGAATCTTACCTGGACATGACGTTAATGGGGTAGATGAATTAGCATCAGCCGATGACGGCCAACAGTGGTACTGTGCATTTCCAGTGAAATGGTAGGCAACTGTTCTTGAAGTTATCTGCAAGAAGATTCAATAAAGTAAGATAACTACAAGCCCCCCCCCACAAAAAAAAAAAAACAACAACTTGAACAGATTCTTTATGATTAAAATGAATTTATCCACAAAAATTTTATCCACAAAAAATTCACTTCTTCAATCTGTTTTCTTTTGTTTCAAAATCCTATCTTTCATTTAAGTGTAATTTACCCAATATTTTAACATTCTAACCAAGAAGACACGGTCTTATAAAGCACGGAAAATACGGAAAGGTATAGAAACGTATTGCACTTAGTAGTTGTCCATCGGACTTGGATTCCTATTTCGATTTGTTTGGATTTTATTACTATGTTACTATGTTAGGATCTCGGACTTAGACTCCGTTATAATTTTACTAAGACGTTACTATTTGAACAGTAAATTCTGCATACCAAATTCACCATATTTATTCAACATTTGATCTGCGTCAGAGAGAAACAGATCTAATGCAATTTACAAGTCAAATTAGTCTTAATCTATGTTTAGCCCCCTCCCCCCCGAGGGCGGCCTGGGTATAGAACTAGGTCGTTCGGTTTCTCCGCCTGCAGGTAGAACCCCTGTTAAGGGGGCGTCCGTTAGTTCGAGCGGGATGTATAAATACTCGAACTCCCCTTCTCGAAGGCTGTGCCGGGGAAAGAATAGGCACCAGGTATCTCCGTCCTGGGGGCACTAGTCCTCAAAAAGGCGTTCCTGATTTTGGGGTATGTATAAATTCACAATCCGTCAAGAGGGAGACGTTGTAAACGCCCCGTGTTTAGGAAATGCCACGTCTTAAGCACGTTAAGGACTTTTAACAGCTTATTTTGAGTGGTCAGTAGGCAGTTACAAGACTAAATTTTCCTCTCCTATCCAACCCGAAGTTTTTCCAGTGACAGTCTAAAAGTCTCTCCCTTACCGGTCCCTTGATCCAATCTACATATTGATTTATTGTTTAACTTGTTTTTGTCCTGAATATGCATGATATATTTTCCACTGGACGTTAAGCAACAATCAATCAATCAATCAATCAATCAACAGATTTTTGAGATTTTTGTCGACACAGGTGGCCACTGTTTTTTTTAATTAGTGCTTTAAGACATGTCTTTAGACATAAGATATACATTGTATGTCTCAAGACAAATATCTTCGATATATCTTATTATAAAACAATAAGTTCTAAGACGTCTTGAAAACATAATCATACTAATGATACATGCTATGCACTAAAATGCATGATACGTCAATGATCATCAATGTCTTGAGACATTTTTACACATCTTGAAACATACTTAAAGACATGTACTATAGACATCATGTCTAAAGACATGCTCTAAAATTTTGTATACATATATACCAAATAGTTTTCAAGTGTTATAAAGATAGCTAAACATATTTTCAAGACGTCTTGGAACTTATCATTTCTTCAGATTCTGTATTATTACACATATCTTTAGACATACTATATGCCCGAACACGTGGTATGTATTTGTCTAAAGACACACGTGTCTTAAAGACATGTCTTAAGACATGATGTTTATAAGATATGTCTTTAAGTATGTCTAAAGACATGTCTTGATATTTTCAAGACATTTCAATATGTCTTAAGACATTGATTATCATTCAATATGCAAAGTTTGTCAGTTAAGTGACTGTTCAAAATCGAGGATTGTATAAATACATTTATTAAATAACTAGAAAATATCTCTTTTTTGATTTGATGAAACTATACCCGATTGCATTTGAGCAAACTTTATGATCACCGCGCAATTAAGCACGCGAGGTAGACATATCAT
>JAULBM010071265.1:0-10065 GCA_032357055.1 Geukensia granosissima | reverse complement strand
CAAATGAAAGAGGACCTGTTCTCTTGATGTCCTTCCTCTAACCTGATTTGACATGAGCTACATGGCGGGTGTCCTGCGGGAAGCAGAGACTGCTTACTCTTCCGGAGCACCTGAGTCTACCCCCGGTTTTTTGGTGGGGTCCATGTTATTCATTTGTTTTTTAGTTTTTAGTGTTGTGTTTTTGTCGTTTTGGTCTTATCCTCGTTGTTCTCCGGAGTTAGTCAGTACTTTTACATTTTCCCTTTTCCTCGAATATCCCTTGGTATTTCTTGACACATTTTATATTGTTGTAACGTCAACATATCGGTCATTCAGCATACATGTACCTCAAAGTTCTGTTTTGGCTGTATCAATGAGACAGAAAACGAATACATCGTTCAAATGTGTTGTGGCAATTGCATACAGCCAAATGTTTGGCGGCAAATTCGATGCCTCCTTAAGCATACAGATGAACAATAGGTTCAACATCACTTTTGGTAACGCAAGAAAAATTAAATTCCTTCTGCAGTTGAAAGGGAAAATGATTATTTTTTTTATCCTTTTCAATAGCAATTAAATAAGATTTAGAGATCAAACTCAATGCTTCGTTTGACAAGCATTGTCTAAATGGATAATAATATAATTAACTAAAGTTTTTAGCTTGTCTGTGAATAAAAGTAGTTCTAAAATAAAGAACTGCTGCTATATGGTTATGGAGTAGTTGAAAAGTATTCAATTTGAAAGATCTTTTTAAACTATAATGAATATTTAACCAAAAGTAGTTTTATATCTTAAATAAAAGATTCCATGTTTGAAAAATTTTAAAAAGGTAGCATGAGCTTAAAAAAAAACTCCTCTGTATGGTCAATGATAGTTGATTTGTGATCTTAAATATACAGTCATTAAAATAAGAATATTGTATAGAAACATATTTACAGAAATTTTTAGCTTCGCGATATAGTATAGTACTCTTGTAAAAATTGAAACCGGACTAGATATGTTTTCAATGTTCTAATCAAAACGAATTTGAGAAACATGTACTTTTGGAATGGAATGTCCTTGATATAAAGATCTGAGAGAAGCCTTATTAAATATTTATTGTATCAAGAATTTAAGAAGATACGTTTACTTACCTGTTTTATTCAGGTCAAATTAGTAATACTGTTACCAGAACCAGCCAAAATGTTTTAATAAGGCGAATGAGTGAATGAGTGGATATTATTAAGGCACCACAACAGTGAAACCTAAAAAATATTTGGTACTGAACTTTGAAATGCCATACATTTGTTATCAGTTTAGACAGGTTTAATGAATGAGGTTTTAATTGAAAGAGGAACGAAGGTTCTATAATATTGACTACAACATTTAATTCTCCTTAATTAATGTTGCATGTGGTATTTAAAAGTTGGGTACCCGAAATTTGACTGTTGTGCTACCATTTAAAGGATGAAGCTTTATCTTTTTATTTTTATATACCTACCTTATAAAAATAATCTTTAATAATTCTTTTAAGAATGACACATACCCCAAAACCTGTTTTTGTATTGCTTGGTGTTATTTTTGCTATGATTGGGAGTATGGTGAGACTTGAATTGAATATCTGTATGATTGTACACTGTATACAACTGTATACATGTCAAAATAATCTAAAAGAGAAGATCACTTACAATACTCATTAAGAAAACGGGAGGGCATGGAATTAATTTGAGCTTGTTACTGATTCTTTGGCGCTCAGTTAACATGAAGATATTTATTAAAAATTATTTAGACGGCTTCAAAATCGCCAAACATTGAGTGTTTTCTGAGATGACAGTTGTAGTAATTATTTTTTCAGATAAATTTTTTCCATTGCCCTCAAACATAAAAAGCTGGTTAACTATTATTTGATTTTATTTATAGAAGTAATATTCCTTGTAAAACTATTAAATGGTTCTTAGAGGTCCTAGGATTAAATCTCGTACTTCTATAAAACTGACAATTACTTACGGATTTTCGTGCTAATGAATGCTATTATTTAGGATAGTATTAATGACATGTAACTTGATGTGAAAACATTAGTTAGCATAGACCTTTCCATTGCATTGTGTGACATTTTTGTTTTCTTACAAAGTGTAAAAAGTTCTCGTTTTAAAGACGAAAATTGTCCTAATAATTCATTGGTTTCATTTTTGTTTTCTTTAATCAGACACTTTATGACACAAGGTAGAGTTTTTTCAGGCTACCTGGCTCAAATTATTGTATTTCTTCATTTGTTTAATTTCAAATAATTTGAAGGATGTGTGGAACAAATGGAAGGAGTATGGACTATCGCTTACGCATTTAGCACTTAATGTAAAAGGAATTCGAAGATACCAAATTAAAACATACAAAAAGAGAGTGGTCTAGGTAGTTGATTACAGATCATAGTAGCATATCACCTATACGGCGTGAGTTCGCGCCAGAGTTTGTACCATACAAAAACGGGTTTCGTTTAACTCGCATCGCACATTAAAATGCTTTTTCAGTTACCTGGTCAAGGTCGGTAGTTCTCTCCGGGCACTCCGGCTCCCTTTACCAGTAAAACTGACCCCCGCGATATGGATGAAATTTTGTTGAAAGTGAGATTAAATCCTAATCAAACAAACAAATAAAACATAGAAAAACGTAATTCCAAACAAACCACGGATTAATGTCAAAGAAGAACAAGTAAGAAACCTGTTACATTACAACAAAACAACAATCGGATCGACCAACTGCAAGAAGATTAAAATCATTGAATGGCAGAAAAATCAATAACAATCAAAAAAAGTTGACCAAAATATAAGGTTGCATCCTGAAAAATATAAAAATGGAAGGACAGATTACAACAGTTTGTTTATCAGAAAACTCACGTGGGTTGGCTCTGGACGAACATTGCTAATATCACTTAAAAGACCTAACATTTGAAGAATGATGTACCCACATACAGGAGGCAAATATTATCCAGGCATCATGAATTGGTTGATCCGGATGGCATCAGTGTTTCTCAACTAGTTATGGACCTGTAACTTGTAATTCAACAATAAGTTGGCGTCTTCTCGGATTCTACCACGTGTGTTGCGCGAAAAAAACAGGTAATGCTTATCCTTCATGTGCACCTGGTACCACTCTTGTTTTGTAAGTCCAGTGTAGAATACCTATGCGAGAGATCAAAAGTGCATAGTCCAAAAGACAAATTTGAAACAAACTAAAAGATTAAACGTAAACAAAAAGAACAAAAGCTTGGAATCCACGAAAGGGAGTGGGATCAGTTGATAATGAAGGGTAGGTGTCCCCTTTCTTGCGCGCAACACCTGTCGTGGTGTCCGTAGAGTCAAAATCGGTGTCAAACCATGATGTCAAAATCGGGAGTGTCAGTTTGTGTCAAATCCGGAAGGAATCGCACGAAAACCTAAATAAATAAAGAGTTGGACCAGGTGTCATGAAGGGTTAGAATCCCCTGTCTTGCGCGCAACACCCGTCGTGGAATTCTAAATCTAAAATCCGGGTTAACGTCAATCCGAGAAGAGGTCAACTTATAAGTGTATTACCGTTAACAGGTCCATAACTAGTTTAGATGCACTGATACCATATGGATCTTGTCTCATTGGACTATGCACTTTTGAATTCTCGCATTGGTATTTCTACACTGGACATGTTTGATACCACAGCTAATAGATTGTTAGTCTGAGATGTCCCTGGTATCTTAGTTAAGTTAAAAAGTGAAAATCGATTATTTTTCAGTAAGTTGTTATTTATATATGGACTTCCCTTATGTTTGATTTTTTGACATTTAATGTTCTCAGAGACATATGATCGGAATCGGTACATAAAAATACCCACCAAGCTTTCTAAACCGTGCTATGTGAGACTGTATACAGTCTATATATTAAAGGGTTTTGTCAGTGGCTAACATATTTAACTTGCTCTTTTCGAATTGTTTGGAGACAGCACCTATATACATATTTAATATGTAAGATTTAAATCGTTTATATACTCCTTTAATTCGTAGACACTGATATTGACATTAAGGACTCCACGACAGACGGTGCACGCACGACAAATAAAGATTTTATGGTCATTCGTCATTTTACTCAATTTAATTTCGTTTTTACAGACTCATGAAATTAGACTTTCCTGACAAAGCTTATGCTAAAGCTGTGGACATGTTCAGACTGACAGTACACTAGCTTTGGGTTTGTTCGTACTGACAGTCCCCCCTTTGGATCTGATCGGACTGATAGTACACAAAGTATGGGTCAATTAGGCTACTTACAGTACGCCAACTATTGTCTGTTTGGGGACTGACAGTGCATCAGTTATGGGTCGTTTCGTGGACAGACATTTTACCAGCTATGAGCCTTTTCGGGGACTAACAATACACATGTCTGGTACACTGATGCATGTACATGGAACCGGAGGCGGTTCGAAAAACGCAGGCAAAATCCTCATGATGTGGTCAATTTTCATTGTCCTCATTGGGCAATTCAATAATTCTGGACACAAAGAACGTGGAAATACCATAATCCGCGTTCCGAGTATCCATTTTCCACGGTTTTTGCGTCCTAAAATTTGACCAATGGGAACAATCGTAATTGACCACATGCTGAGGACATTTTGCCTGCGTTCGATGTGCCGGCTCTGGCTACATGTGTATGAATACCTGTCGTTTTTGATCTGTTTGAACTGAGAGTGCACCAGCTATAGGCCCATTTGGGATTTGACATTACACCAGCTGTGGATATGCTCGGAAACTGGCAGTACACCAGCTATAGTTATGTTGTCTATTCGGGGACCGACATTACACCAGCTGTGGATCTGTTCGGAAACTGACAGTACACTAGCTATGGGTCTATTCGGGGACAGACATTACGTCAGCTGAGGATCTGTTCGGAAACTGACAGTGCACAAGCTATGAGTGTATTCGAGGACTGACATTATACCAGCTGTTGGTCTGTTCTGAAACTGACAGTACACAAGCTGTGGTTGTGTGCGGGGACTAACAGTAAAACAGCTGTGAGACTATTCGTGACTGACAGAACATGAGCTTTGGAACTGTTCAGACTGACAGTACACAAGATGTCGGTCTGTTCGAGGACTTACATTATACCAGCTGTTGATCTGTTCTGAAACTGACAGTACACAAGCTGTTGATTTGTTCGGGGAATAACAGAATACCAGCTGTGGTTTTGTTCGAGGACTCACAGTTCACCAGCTGAGGTTGTGTTCGGGGACTAACAGTGCACCAGCTTTGGTTTTGTTTAGGGACTAACAGTTCACCAGCTGTGATTGTGTTCGTGGACTAACAGTTCACTAGCTGTGGTTGTGTTCAGAGACTAACAGTACACCAGCTGTGGTTGTGTTCAGGGACTAACAGTACACCAGCTGTGGTTGTGTTCGTGTACTAACAGTTCGCCAGCTGTGGTTGTGTGCGGGGACTTTCAGTTCACCAGCTGTGGTTAAGTTCGGGGACTATCAGTTCACCATCTTTGGTTGTGTTCGGGAACTATAAGTTCACCAACTGTGGTTGTGTGATCGGTGATTAACAGTACACCAGATGTGACTGTATTCAGGAACTAACAGAGCATTAGCGATGGTTGTATTTGGAGGCTAACAGTACAGCAGATTTGTGTCTATTCGTGACTGACAGCACATGAACTTTGGATCTTTTCAGACTGACAGTTGGGGACTCACAGTTCACCAGCTTAAGATCTTTTCAGACTGACGATACAGCAGCTTTCGACCAAGCAGACGTCACAGATTAAAATCCATAATTACTCCAGTATATACAGCAACAGTACTTCTCTGCCACCAGTTTTTATAAATACATATTTGCAATACATCAGGTTGTACTGGAGCCCTTAACTTTGTCGTCAATTTCTTGCCAGTCACCCACTAGGAACTATTTAAACTGTCCCCCTCTTGGGCAATAAAGTGTTTGCAAATCGATGAGAAATTTTTTATTGGAGTTAAAGTAATCTCAGCATTCTTTTTCAGTAGTTTTGTTCATTTACTTTAGTTCAATAAACTTGATTAATTTGGTGTTTAACGCCACGTCGGCAGTATTTCAGCCATATCGTGGCGAGTTCAATTAGATGTGTTATATTTCCCATTTTGTAAATTAGAAATTTATCAAAATGTATCTATAGATGTACACCAGTGGGCCCCACAAATAAACCAATGAATAAATAATAATACCAAAAATATCACAATGACCACTAGAGTTTCGCTTCTGTAGCTGAGATTTATATAAATGGATAATAACTAGATTTAAGAAAAGTGCATCGGAATGGTATTTTCTTATATTGCGACAACAACTCGCCTTTTAAAATAATTGAAGTGTGATGTTAACGTCAGAAAATGATAATCCACCGAATAAATGTAATTTAAATAAAGATTTCATTAAACTTACAAATTAGATAAACGGATTCAAATTAACCTAATTGATATTGCTAATCGGTTGTTGTAAAAATGTACTTTCCAGGAGACTGGACTAATTGAAGCACAAAGTTTTTGTAATTGCCGGATACCAGATGATGTTATGAGTTTGTCTCAATCGTCCCACGTAATTACAATGTTATAGAGTGGTCAGTAGGCATAATGAAGTGTTGTAATGTCTTTTGAGCGCAGAGATAGGAAAATTTTATCTAATTCTCTTGAATAACTATTTATTAGAATCATTGCTTTTTAATCATTTTAACGGAGAAAACAAATGTCCGTAACAGACATGATAATCATTTATTTAGTTTTTCTACATGAACTTTCGGGAAAAACTTCTTTCTGATCCTTTATCCAAAAACAAATTACCATTAAGGAAAAATATAACATTTACAGAGTTATGAAATCAGTCTAAAGTATATGATATCAGTTTTTGTCCACATGAGCCATATATCCTAAAGAAAACTATAGAATAGCCAGAAAACGTTATACATTTGTACCTTTTCGAAACGTTCCCACGTTTCGAAAAGAAAAAGTAGACAAAGCAAATATGACAATGGACCGAAAAGGGCGACAAAGCAAAGCTGAGAGAACGAAAAGTGTGGGAGATACTGATTGATTTGGAATTTTTCTCGACTCCTCGGTTTAAAATGTTTGAACCATGTTAGCTTGTCAGATCGATTTGAAACTTTTTATGGACTCCTCTTCAACCTCAAATATTCAAATCCTGTTAGCTTGTAAGGCCGATTTCGAGTTTTTCAAGCAATTGTTCGAAACCGATAGAGGAAAGAAATATTGTGACTGGATAAGTGCACTCAACCTTTGCTAACTGAAACACTTATGTAGCAAGTGTCAGACATGGCATGGTTGTATATTTTGGTTCACTTTTCCCTGTCAAGGCAATGTATAAATTAAGTCAAGACCTATATTATCTAGAACAGTGTTTATAACACGTTTTTATTGACTCCAATAAACCTTTATTGAAATGATGTAATCATACCTAATGTTCTTGATGGAATTCCTGATTATATATATCTTGTTTGCAATTCTATTAACTTGACATAGTTGTAAAATGTATTATTTGTCTAAATCAAGAAAAACTTAGAGATATGTGTTAGGATGCTAGCACAAAAGTAGCCCAAACCCGAGCCAGACTCTGTTTTGGACCCTTAAAGTTTAAACTGGGCCTTTGTTTGGACCAAAATTGACATGCACCACCAACATCCAGACATATGGTATACTAAACATCAATTTTTAACTACAAAAATAGAAAATCCTTATTGGTCTTTAAATAGTGCCAATTGTGCCACTGATTTTAAGTGAATTATTTAAAACAGACTTAATATAATCCCCGAGTAATATAAACTATGTTATATATATATATATATAGGCATTGTTTACATAAACAATTCCAAAATTGACTAAAGGATACCCCTTATTAGCCCTCATAATTAACCACGTGAATAAATTGTTGAATGTAGTACTACACGAATGCCTATTATACCATAAAAACATAATGCTTCTGACTTTGCTGGATATTGCAGAAGTACCACTAACGTAGAAAATCCTGAAATTATAATGTCAAAATTTTCCCGTTTGAACCCCTTAAATTTTTGAAACAAAATTATTGTGAGCTGTCACCCAAACAAAAAACACAAAACCCACTTCTTCAGTGATGTGAATTAAGGTCTACCCGAGAACCTTCTAGGTAGACCTTACGGTATTTCGTCCGATTATTAGGTCTCTCCACCTTTCCGTGGAAAGACCTTTAGTTTTGTGCTGTTTTTTATCATTATTTTCTTGTTTTCCGCCACTTTTATTTTATGTCGAGCCTTTTATATTTCGCGACATCACATTTTCATATTTTGTATACTATATCGGTTATATGTAGGAGTTTCCAGTCGACACTTTTTTACCGAACACTTTTTCTTTACGGAGTTATCTCCCCAAAAGCTTAAGACCTTGTTATCACTTTAGCTCTGAAACCGTAAAAGTTAGCTGATCAAGTATAATGAGGAAAATGTTCGGCATCATAAGATACAACTTTGTTTTTTATACAAGTTGTCTCGTCTTGAAAATTAATCAAAATAAAGGTTTTTTAACAATATCTCAAACTAGTAATAGATAGAAAGAAACTTTAAATTACAAAAAAATTCAACTGAACTTTGCGAATAAAATGAGGTCAAGGTACCAGGTCATGGTTCGTAGAAACCACCAAAAAGTCCGTAGCAACCATATATTGTTTAACAGGAAAGGTTATGAGTAGCATAAGAATGACACTCTTGGTGCCCATTATAATTGGTATCCTAAGCAACCAGCAAAATTCCTTATCAACCACTTTTTGTCATTTATTTTGAAAATATTCAAAACTCGTAATAATTAGAAAGAAACTATGAATTGCAAAAATTGTCAGCATGGCCAGTTGCATAAATTATGGTTAAGGTCAAATGTCATGGTCCCTAGCAACCACAAAAAAGCCCTTAGCAACCATATATTGTTGGATTCAGGAAGCTACGAGCAACATAGCAATGACATTTAAAGTGTGGAAAGACCTACTCTTGGTTCTCTGAAACCAAGAGATCTTTAATTAAGGTCTACCCGAGAACCTTCTCGGTAGACTTTACTGTATTTCTTCCGATTGTTATTATTATTTTTCCTCCGCCAACTATATAACTCTTATGCCCAAAACTGTACATGACAGGTCGTAAAGAGCTTTGGGGACAAGTACCAGGCAGACATGAACTATTGCTTGCTGAGGACCACATCCAAATTTTTTTCCGTTATGGAGTGCTCTCTCCCCTTTCAACCTTGTTATCGCGTAATTTTAGAAACCGTAGTAGATAGCTGATAAAGTGTAATGTAGAAAATGTTCACTGTCGCGAGAAACAGCTTCGTTACATTTGGAGCGAAAGGATACGGGTTATCGCCCTTTAAAGATTGACTTCGTAAAAAAAGTCGTAGAGAACTGAAACTTTTACCATTAATCATTGGTCCATGGGACGTTGAAAAAAATGTCAAGGTAAAAGGTCAAAGGTCAAGGTCATTTTGACCAAAAACATTATGATCGCTCAAACTCAGAAACACTAAGAGATGGCTGATGACATGTTATGTAGATAATGTTGATCTTATTAAGATATTCATTTGCTGCAATGGGTTCAAAATTATTTGACCAACCGTTATGGACCTATGGTCCGTAACCACTTTTGCAGTCCGAAATCAAGGTTTTTTTTACAAATATCTGTTAAACGGTAAGAGGTAGAAATAAACTTTAAATTGCAAATTTGTTCAGCTTAATATGTTCTACAATACGGCACCAAAACAAAGTTTAAATCCTTAGTAACCATAAAATTTTGATTTTTTTTTCGTAATATCTCAAGAACTGTAAAAGATAGCTGATAACATGCAAAAGAGAAAATGTTTATCTTATCACGATCTAAATTTGCTATATTGGGTCCAAAATTATTGGACTAAATATTAAGGATATAGGGTCAAAAAACCGTTTTCGGGGTCCAAAATTAGGTTTATTGCAAATATCTCAAGAACAGTAGGAAATAGAAGGAAACATTAAATTGCAATTTTTTTTTACCGCCTCGGTGGTGTAATGGTTAGCGTGCTCGCCTCGAGTGCGGAAGGTCGTGGGTTCGATCCCCG
>JAULBM010071254.1:0-10066 GCA_032357055.1 Geukensia granosissima | reverse complement strand
AAGTTAAAATTCTACTGTCACTTGGTGGGTGTCTGTCTCATGGACAATCATGCCACATCTCCTATTTTTATATTAGTGTAAAAGTTCAAGTGCCATGTGATCATTGTAGAACCAATTTAACAAAAAATTCTGTTTGATTTTCTTTTTATAGACATTATTTAACACAAAAAATATAAAATAATTAATATTAGCCACTTTTCATTTTTTAAGCCAAATTCTTTGACCCCCAAAAAAACCCAGATAACTTACATTTAAAAATTAAAAAATCCCAGTTTTTGCCATTCCTTAAAAAAAATGGGTTTAGATCTTCCAAAAAACTTCAAATCTGTATTTTATATTGGGTATCATTGTGTTAAAATTTCAAATGGATCTAAATAATATATGAAAAGTTAATGACGTTATTAAGGATACTGATGCAAAACATCCCCATATTGTAATATGACTGAAAAATTTTTCCTTTTTTATATAAATACTGAAATACTTAATGTCCAGCTGCAAATATTTCATTAATAATTATAACATATTTGATATAAATGAATGAACAATGCATTGTATCATACTAAGACACATCTGAACTAATAGTCGAACTACTACAACTATTGTCACCGCAGCTCACTCTGGAAATTGCTTTTTTTACAATTTTGAAGATATTAAAATGGGATGTAAGTGGTATACTAATTACTGAAAATGTATTTAAGTATGTCTTCATTTTTAGTGCAAATATTTCTTTTTCCTGAGAGATTTTTTTACCATCTGTGAAAATGTGATTTGAATGGGAAAATTTCTATATTAAATTTTTGGTACATTAAAAATCAAATTTCCTAAATAATAATTGCATTGTCATATAGGTATGAATTATATTTATCTGATCATAAAACAAACAAAAATTTGAACTTGAGACCTGAAAAAGGCTATTAATAGCTAATTTATGAAAACCTGCCAAAGTGAGTTATCTCCCATCTCCATTTAAAATCCTATAGACAATGAAACTTAACCAGATTTGAAGAAACCCTTTGATAATTTATCAATGACTAAGAAGGACTAAGTTTTACTGACATTTTTATTAAGCATGGGGTAATCTAAAACAGCTTTAAATATGATAAATTTTTTTAAAAAAGCCAATTTCTGAAGTGAACTGCACTGACAGTAGTCCATCCTTTTCTCCAATTTTTAAATGTGACATGGCAGAGAAGCAGCAAATACCAATTATACCAGATTATAATACATTTTGGTTTGACTGGTATGAGGATCAACCCTTTAACCTGCTGAAAGGATCACTAGTTTACTAAGAAGGTTATATATGGCTTCTGTTCATTAGGTCAGGATAATTTCATTTTATTCCAATTAAAAAAACATTAATTCATTCATAGGAATGTCTTTAGATTTAAAACTAAAAAATAATATGGTTATAATAGGCATTAATGAAATAATCAAATCTGTTGTAAACGAAATGATTAAAAATAAAACAACTCTAGTACATACCTTTTCAATATTACTTAATTCTGTTGATAAATAGTTTTGAGATTTGTACTTAAATCCATACTTTTTCTGAAGTTTTGAGATGAGCATGTGAGCTTTTGATAATGCTTTATCCATCTTATTATTCCAACACATTTCTTCACATAAAGCCAGATTAATATGTATGGTGTTAAATAATTAGGTTTACTACAGGTATCAAATGTCCAACTAATCTGCATAAAGTCTTCAGTTAATCATTAAGAAGCTGAACAGGTCACAACAAAATTATCATCACAATTAAAAGATGTAATTACAACCAAAAACTAGAAAATATCTCCAAATATTTTGACCAAAAATATATACGAAACTTCTAATAAAGTCTCCTATTATCCAATATTAAGGACCACTTTCACAGTTGTTTGCAAGTTCAATTCAATAAATAAAATAACAATAACATTAAGTATGTCCACAATAAAATCCTGATGCTGTGAATCCTTTCTACTGTCCAATACAAATAATAAGATAGTAATCTGATGAACAACTTAATTAATCTAAACACAGTTGTAATTGTCATGGTCTATGGGCGGGCTCTTCACCCCATGGCAAAATTTGTGATAGTATTATCATACACGGTATAAAATTTCACTTTCCTTTCTACAAGATTTAGGGTAAGTTCTATATAATCTTCTACGATTGGCACTGTCTTTAAATTTATGGAATTTCAATTAAACAGATAAAAGGCAATCGTTTAAATCTGCTTTATGATAATGAGGTTAAAATGAATTACAAAATCAGTTTGTCATAAACCAACACTTGGATACATGAGGAATAAATTGACATATTAAAATGATAATGCTGTTTCATTCAATCCAAGTTTGCCAACAAATTTAACATAAGAAAGAAGTATTTAATCAAATAACTGAACAAATATATGTTCATTATTTAATTACTGTGAAGTAGCGACCATTTCAATACTATTCTGAATTTCTATTAAACATGGAAATAGCCAAATAAAAAACGGAATTTGATATTCATTATGGACTAGACAAAATATTATCATTTGGGTCATTTTGGATCACATTTTTACAATTTAGTCATTTACTTTTCGTTCAAATGAACAAATTTTTTGGCCTCAGTTGACCACCTACCCACTCCTTCTAAATGGACCATCATGTTAGAGTGTCACACATGCAAAATGCAACATGAGCAGGAACAGAATATTTAATAATAAACTGTGAATTATAACAGTTGATACCGATCTTAACATGAAGAAACTGTTATAACTTAACATGCATACTCTTCTAGACCCACTCTTTTTTCACCCCCTCTGCCATAAATAAAATCTCAAAAATGAAGCAAAGAAGTGTTCAAAATTTAGATGTCTCTTCAATGTGGAAGAATAATAACACTGTTCATGACAATCTGTTTATCAACTGAAATAGATGTCAAGTGTACATGTTGATAATAAAAAAACATGCAGCAGAAAACTTGAGTTCAATACATAATATATGACTGTTTAAATGGGAACAAACTTCCCTAACTGCTGTGTTATATCAGTTAAAATACAGAAAATTTGTTTCTATGGGGATATAGATGCCCCTGACACAACAAACTGGAAGTAGACAAATGACGGAACTGAAAAGAGGAGATACGGTACAACTCCTACTGATAATGCAATCATGCCGTGTCCCCCTTTTTATACCAAATATCAAATCAATCCAACATAAACAAGCCCTGATACAGGCTAATGTACAGGTAGACCGGGGTAAAACTTTATATCCTTCTTGGCTTAAGGTGAGGACATAAAAATTAAATTCTGAACTACACTCCATGCAATGTTGAATTCTTTAAATAAATTCTGTGCAGTTTTTACAAATTTTTCATTAATTTTTGGAACTAAAAGAAACTTTAAAACTATTATTTACCTTAAAAGTGACTATGACATGTACGACAGAAATATTGAAAATAACACAACTATATGAATAGGATTCATAATTAAAATTTTTCTGAATAATATAGATATTTTGATTAAACATGATTGGTCAAAATACAAAGTCAATATTTTTCTCACTGAATAGATATATGGCACTATCATTAAATTTGGCTAAAAAGGAATTCGAAGATATCAAAGGGGCAGATAGAAATCATTAAGTCGGAAGACAGACAAGACCATGGCCAACAAAATGAAACAAAGGACAAACATAGAAAACACAACACTACACTGAAAACTAAAGCTGGAGTAACACGAACCCTACAAAAACAAGGGTAAGCAACTCCTGCTCCACTAGTGGCACCCATCGTGTCGTGTTCCTCAGTAGTCAAAGCCGGTGTATAGTCACAATGGATGTTAGTCACAACCGGTAAAGGAACGGATTTGTATTAAAGTTTAAATCTGATGTTTACTTATCATCTGGAAACCTTATTTTTACCAAACTTATAAAGCTTCTTTGTGACTGTGACCTTGACCTTGAACAGATTTTCCCTAAAATCAAAAGGGTTCTTACTTGCTTGATGTTTAACAATATCCTAAAGTTTCATTTAAATTGAATATATAAAATGTTTGAATTATTATCCAGAAATTTTATTATTAAAAAATTTTTTTAAAGATTTTTTGCATATGTGACCTTGACCTTTAACAGATTTACCCCAAAATCAAAAGGGTTCTCATTTGCTTGATATATGTATGTAACAATATTCTAAAGTTTCGTTTAAATTAGATGTACACTTTATAAGTTATCGTCAAGAACCAATATTGGTGCCCATCATTATCGAACCAGTAGACAAGTTCAACTGTTGCATATCAGCTAAAGAGTACATCAATGTGACCCTATTTTAGAATTTCAATATTCTATTTTTCAATATTCTATGTCAAAAAATGCATGTAAACCATTACATTGCTGAGAAATCAAACTAAATGCACAAGTTTACCATGGATATATAACTTCAACACTTGTGTACAGGACATTAACCAATGAAAATTTTCAGATTTCATGCAAATGGGGGTTTACAGTCTTAAATTTGGTTCAAAATGTGTATGCATGTAGAAGTGGTTCAAAATGTGTATGTATGTAGAAGTGGTTCAAAATGTGTATGCATGTAGAAGTGGTTCAAAATGTGTATGCATGTAGAAGTGGTTCAAAATGTGTATGCATGTAGAAGTGCTATTTTGTACTATACTGTTCTATTTAACTAATTGTTAAAAAAAATTGTGTCCAATTCTCTTTTTTTGAACCATATAAAAAAACATAGTTTTCAGTGCAACAAATAGTCATAACTTTTGACCTCTACCATTTGTCACTTTATGTCAAATTATCTGATTTTTCCTTCTGAATGCAATAGTATATCAACAGATTGTTCTTAATAAATTTTTGTGTTTCTCTCCACTGAACATATTGATCTTCCTATACAATACACACAAAAAAGAGACAAAAGATATTATAATATGTGTAAACTTGTGATGTAATCTAGTCCAAGGTGTATTTATAACAAAAAGTTGTATTTCACGTAAATCATTTGTATAACCCTGAGGAAATATAACACACAAACTATATATTGAACATGATTTTCCAATTTGTGAATTATTAACTCACATGCAGTTATATGCATGTACATGTTGTTACATTAATATCTACATTAATATTACAATTTTGGTACCTTGCACCACTTATTCTCAGGCCCTAAATTTTTAATGTACAAATACTGCAGATATCAGTCCAGTTTAGTTTAATGGAAGAACGAACCTGGAGAGTTAACATTAAAAAAATTGATTGTACATTTTATATCATAATGTGTCTGTAACTAGGACCTCAGATGCTTATTCTATCTGGCTGTTCTTTTTTTTGCCTATCACCATAAAAAACATGGAAATTAAAACAGGCCAACAAAAATTTAAGTTGTAGGTTTAACAATCTTTTGGTAAGATTGTTTACTTAAGGTAAAAAGGGGCACTCATACATACAGTCAACTTTCTATTCTCAGAATTGCTTAAATTGGCATGCCTAGGGATTAATTTCTTTTTGTAGTAATATATCTACATTCAGTATAATATACCAATATTTTGAAGAAGTGTTCATTAAAATGGTCAAGTAACAACTGACAGACTGACATGCTAATAGATTTAATATTTGATTGGCTTGATTAGGTACATTAATCTTGACACTACCTTAGATTTGACCTGTCCTGGTTAACAGGAACAAGTAATTCGTTTTTAGTTATAATTGGAAACATCTATTTTCTCAAAATAAAAATAAAAATCTTTTGCATAAAGGAAAGTGGAAAAGAAAAATTAAAGTTGCTTGCTGGCTAAATCCATTATTTACAGAAACTAAAATAATCTTTTGGCATGTTCAAGTTAAACTTTAGTTTGTCATCCCATCCCAATTTTTTTTATCTATGTACATGTTACCCAGGAATCAATCTTATTGCAAGTTTTATGGAATTCTGCAGAACCTATCATTTCTGTACTGGATATGAAGGCTTTTCAACATGAACTGGTACTACTATTTAATTGAAATTTACAAGCCAAAATAACAAAATCTGATTTAGTACCGCTGTTCAATTGAAATTTACATGCCAAAATAAAAATGGCTGTTCAATTGAAATTTGCAAGCCAAAATAACAAAATCTGTCTGCCAGCCTGGCCATTTTAGGCCAAGGCAGATGAGAATCGAAAAATAATCTTGATGTGCCCTGTGTAAATTTATCATTTACAAAAAGTACAATGTATACTACAGGATGTTTAGAATTGCCTGTATGGAAAAATTCTTAACACATCTTTACATGCCATTTTGAAACAACACTCAAATTTTGCTCAAAGATCTGCTGAGCTTGTCTGAATTCAACAATTTTGGCAGCATTTACTTTCTTTTCAAAAGCCAAAACAGATCATACATGTATGTTATAGTTTCCAATCTTTCTGTCAATTTGGGCAATTACTAGATTGCTAATTAAGAAGTACTAGCTAGAGTTAAATGATAAACACAATTTTGCTGAATTATTTTAGTCTTCTAAATATTGGGTCTGACAATCAAGTCAGTTCTGCCAGTCCCATTAAAATTTTGTCAAACCCAATTTTAAACAGATCAATTTTCTTCTTTATGATATTTATGTATGATCTGGCAACATTGTCATCGTCAAGAACTAGTTATAAGCATACCCATAAGCAAATTGCAGATTTTATTTTATACTGTAATGAATCACAGTTTTATAATATGGCAAAACTCTTCTAAACAGGATTTAGAAAATGCTTGGTAGAACAATTTTAATTGGATGAATGAATGCTTTAGATAATCCAGATTTTCAAAACTCTGCAACAGAAATTTATCCAAAAGAACTTAGATGATTTTATAAATTTTAAATAAATCTAATATCAATACAATGAACATACTCCCTTTTAATTTTGGAATTTAAAATTGAACAGGATTGTTAATGCAGGACATTTTTCTTATCTATTAGTTGACTTTCAGATTCTTGACGGAGATGTACCTTTAGCCTTTCCTATGGTGTTTACAGTTCACATCTATTTCAGATTGCCTTGGTTTGCACTAAAATTTCTATTGAATGATTGCAACCTTCACGTTCATCTTCCTAGTAAACCTTTGTAGCAGGGATACAATTATCAGACTTCTCAAGACTTTCACAATACTTTAAAACCATTACAAAAATTAAATACAAAAATATGGCTGCAAATGTAACATTTTGATATGACAAGGGATATCACATCTACCATTCTATGGAACCATTACAAATAAGGCCAATAATTTTAAAATGATCCATTGAACATGTTGAATATCACTGTTCTGTTAAACAAAACTTATCCAAAAGCATAACAAGGTCTACAGGTTCAACACTGTATTCAGAAAATTAAAACTGGTTTGTTAGTTTAGATATTGATTATCAACAGCTTAATACTGTGAACTTTGTCAATTGATGCGAGGAAAGACAATATTGACAATACAGTACTTCATCAGTGGACATACTGTGTTCGATAACATATTGTGTTAAGAGGCATGATTCCTATCATCAGGAATCTCAGTCTGAGCTTGCTTTCAAAACTGTAAGCATTCATTAGAGATTTATCTCCTTTTTGCATGTATTTTAGTTCTTTGTTTAATTCATTTATTGTTATTCAGGTACTCTGCAGTGGATTGGGAGAATTTCTGTTTGACTTTTCACAGTTCCTCTGTTACTGCTTTTGTTTCTATTTCTCCTTTGATCACTTGTTGAGGGAGGGGCGGGATCCCACTAAACTGGTTTAACCCCACCACAATGACATGTCTTATTGCTGTCCCAAATCAAGAATTGTGGTAACAATGTTTTGGTGCTAAATGTTTTGTTACATGAACATTTTTGATAATATTCAGTTCTTTTAAATATTGCTTGACCTATACGTTTTATATATTTGGGGCAATTTTGACCTTTTTACAGTGAGTGGAATTCCACCCTTGCGAAAAGCCTTGTGGAGACCTCTAAATTGGAAAATTCCATTTGATTTTCTCAAGGTTTTAAAAAAAAATAGATGTGGCATGATTATCCATGAAACAGCCATCCACCAAATAATGGTCCAAATAAAAATTCTTCAGGTCACATTAGGGCCTTCAATAATGAACTGGAGTCCATACCATAAGGAAAGCTGTAAAAGGCCCCCAAAATATAAATGTGAAACTATTCATGAAACACAACAATCAACCTAAACTACTAAAGAAATAATGAACAAATATGTCATGTGTCCTTAACCTGATTTTTGTGGTTGAGTTACTTTATTATCACATTAAAATCCATTTCTCAATAACTTAAATACAAAATGTTGTCCCTCTGACATATATTCATGCATCTTCTTATTTTTGTGATTATGTGAATAAGAGAAAAGCCTTGTTTCCTAAATTCAAATTAGCTGAGTATGATAGATTCAACAAAACAGGACTGGTTTCTTGTCATTTTTGACAATTGTACTTCAAGTCTTCATGAGTCAAAGGACCAGTTTCAATAAAACAAGACCGTTTTACATAAAATACTCATATGACCACCGTGATGTAAATATTAGAAGGACCCTTCTGCCAAAATATGCTGTCAGACATTCAGTCCAACAAAAAAGTAAATGTAGCTTGTTAGACCCTGGAAAAATGTGGTCCTTCCAATAGCAGCAACTCTGTCAGTCTCTGTACTGGTACATCATGTGATTCAGTTTGATTGTCAAGATGCCTTACTCAAGGCAGCATTACATTCCTAAACTAAAGGACCACATGTCAGTTGATTATGCCAACCAGCAACTCCCCCTTGGTGTCGCCATTGCACTAAAAGGTTTTCCTTTTATATTACATCACTTAATAAAGTGCAGTAGCAACACCAAAGTTTTCGGTGTGCGTAATCCATTAGATTTTTCTATTGATACACTACCAGTGGATCAGAGGTCAAGGCTGATATACTTTGCCTATGGGTACTGGGCTAAAGCTTAATGTGTGTTATTGTATCCCTCTCTCTGTGAGGTGTATCCCTCTCATTGTGAGGTTTACATCCAACATATACATCCCTTTTTCTTTTATCTGTGATACAAGTACTATGAACTGAAACTGGTTGAAACCTAAATAAAATTCTCATTAAAATATTCTGCATATTTTAGCAGACGATATCTTATTATCTAAGTCGTTCTCTCATGCTAAAATAACCCTTACCGACGTCATCGCAGACAAATCTTTGTGAAAAACTAAATCCTACATAATTTTTCTAATTCTTTGTATCATTATGCTGTCTGTGCAGAAATATGACAGTGACTTATCTTTCAGGTCATGCATCAATAGATCAATGAATACACAGGAAGTGCAAAATGATGTATTGCTTTATGTAACGAGATCAATGATTGGTCGATTGCTTCTCAGGTAGTTGACTTCCGGTGAAATTTCTTGCTTGTATAGGAATGCATCGTTCCCAAAATGTATGCATATACAGATGAAGATGCAGTTGAAAATTATCAAAAATCAGTCAGAGGTGCTTATAATAGATTTATTTGAAGAAGCATTTGTTTCTTCCAAGAAATGTTACTGTTTTTCAGAATTCAGTCTAAGACATGAAAGAGATACATGCAGCTTATAAATATTAATGACCATTTAGATTGTAAGCTCATTCGCCTAGTTAGTTAGGTCAACAGTATGTCTTATGTAAAGTAAGACCGACTGTTACCATGCAGAGAAAATAAGAATGAGCTGGGTTTTTTGTTTGATTTTAAAGGAAACATGTTTATACATGTTCAAAATTTTAATGATCATGATCTGTGCAGGTTATGAGAACTGGATATTTAATTTATTATGTTATATTATAATATATATGGCTCCCTAATTAAGTATGGTTTTGGGGAAAACAATAGCTGACAGATCTGAAAATGTTGGGGAAGGTCCATGGATCCGGAAACCTCTGTATTTACCCGACATGTCCGATATACTGGTCATTTTGTCCGATAAAAAATGATCGAAACGGACATCAAAATTTTTATCATGCAATTATGTTTATTTAGAACCAATTATGGTAATGACTCTCACTCAAGTTTTATGGCTTAATTGATGTTGGGTAATCAACTTTAGACAGTTATCAGTTAATCCTTTAATCTTTTAAATAA
>JAULBM010071253.1:0-19808 GCA_032357055.1 Geukensia granosissima | reverse complement strand
ATTTTGATGGGTTTTTTTTTCATTTTATTCCTCTCAATGAGAGCTTTCGGTAGTATGTCAACGGATTTTCTCTATCTCCTACCGTTTTCGAGCTAAAAGTGGTCAAAGTAGTGGGGATTCGATTTCTTTTTATATGGAAAAATTTTATTTTTTTAATCCGATTTTGATTGTTTTTTTTCCAAATGATTCCGTATGAAAAATGCAACAAACGTTACTCTAAGCATTTTTGTAGCTTTTTCCAAATTTTGTATAATAGGGTTCAAAGGGTTAAAAATGTGATTTTGCAGGAGATGAGAAATTTTTATTTTTCATCCGATTTTGATGAGGTTTATTGCATTTGATTCCACTCAATGAGAGAGAGCTTTCAGTAGTATGTCAACAGATTTTCTCTATCTGTTACCTTATTTTGATCTAAAAGGGGTCAAAGTTGTGTTTGAGCGAAGGGGAATTCAATTGCGTATATTATGGAAACATTTTATTTTTGATCCAATTTTGATAGGGTTTCTTTTAGTGTGACACCCGTCGTGGTACTCGTTATAGCAAAAACCCGGTGATATTCATTTGTTTTGCTGATTGCTTTATGTTCTTGTCGAACCCTAAAAATTACCAATACAATGTATTATTAACAATCGGTATTCTTTAACCCGAATACATTACCGAATGTGAAATTTTAAAGTACACGTGAATGATAGAAGAACTATTTATCTTCATCAGAGGATAAACAATACACTGACTATCACTATACACTACTTAAATAAAATATTACTAACACAATATGGAGAACTAAGGCAAGAGAAATTGACAAATAAAATTTTCTCAGATCTTTGCCACTAAATAACGTAAATATTTGGAAATAATTAAAATTTCGTAATATTGTAATTTCACAATATTGTTACATTTAATCATCAAAATTATACAATGTAAAAATATTGCTAAAATTAGTATTGGCTTTATCCAAACAAAAGTCATAATTTCTCTTTCTTTGGGTATTTAGTGAACGATACTTTTTGTCACACTATCATAATCGGTTGACTACAGAATATTGTTAAAATAGGTAAGTCTCTTCCACATCGATGTTTTCCTTACTTCGGAATATGCGGCTGGTCTGCCCGTGAACATTTTGGAAGACTTTTTTGTATTTCATCTCATCATTTTCTTCAAACATTCGAACTTACATTCATAAATTGTACGCAAAATGAACTGGGTAGACTAAACATTTTGCAGTCAAGGGCCCTATCCGGAATTTTTGTCCGTTACCAAATAATTTGCCCTTTTACGAAAATATTTTAATCGTTTAAACTCAGATACCGAAGAAGAAAGATTATGAAATGTAATGAAGGAAATGTTAAGTGATGCCAGATACAGCATTATTACATTTTCACCGAAATGTTCCGAGAAATTTTCTATGAGTTACATCCTTTAGATATTGACGTATTTTTCTCCGCAATTTTGTAACGGAGACTTGAAACTTTTACTGTTGATCATTGGTCCAAGTGACGAATAAAAATAAGGTAAAAAAGCAAAGGTCAAGGGCATTTTGACCGAAAACCTTGTCTGAGGTAAAAAACTAAAAAAACATAAGAGATAGCTGTTGAGGAGAATCTTAAAACATTTTGGGCGATATAGTTTTCAGTGAAACTTTGTGTATCAATGATCAAAAGTTCAATGTTTTAAAGTACTGCTATTTCTGTAATATGTTTGAGTCTGGTAATACGAAGAAACAAATGATTAAGTGCTTGATTTTTAGGCGAGTTTCGGATTCTTTACAGAACGTCTGCTTTTATTAAGGCTGGTGCTTAGTCAAATAACATAAGTGGTCAAAGATAACCATTACTTCCAAAGCACCTGAACTCATCCTAGGGTTCATGTTACTCTAGTTTTAGCTTTCCGTGTAGTGTTGTTTAATGCTCACTTGTACTTTGAACAAGTAACGGATCGTAAATGATCGTAAATGTTGTTATTTTTGTATCAGTAAAACCACTGACTGATGCAACCCATTGAACTGAAAATTTAAATAACTTATTGTTGTCTAGCTTATTATATATTTATTTACTTCCCGTTTTGAATTTGATGGTTATTACATTTTTAGTTAAATCAAATAACTTTTAACTCCTTTATATCAGGAAGTATTTACACGAAAAGGTACAATTTTATTGTGTAAAAATATGTGGACTAAATATCATCTTCATGTTTATATGTTGATCACAGTGCCGCTTTGTAAGTAAAAATCAACATTTACACGCATTATAAAACAAGATGTGGCGTGATTGTCCACGAGACAGACATCCACCAAACGAGAGTCGAATCTAATTATCTACAGGTCCCATTACGGCCTTCAACAATGGGTCATAGGAATAGTGGTTATATGTTTGTCTTTGTATTGTATGTCTTGATTTATGTTTATACAATAATATTGTGTGATCCGTGTTATATGACAAAATGAGTTGCAAGGCTTGAAGTTATAACACATGACCCTGAGTGGATTGCATTATGCATTATTTTGGACATATTTTGGCAAATTACACAGTGTCGTGCATTGTGTCTCAAACATTTGGCCATATTATTGCATATTATACAATATTTTTGTAATCATTACTCTGAATGATTACATCATTGCCAATCAAAGTGAGTAAACCCCTCCCATTAATTATCACATGATTTTTTAAAGACATAACATGGCATATCACATGTTTAGCGTTTAATATTCAGTCACATATTAAATCAACACTTTTTATCCTATGTCAAAATAAAGAAAATATACTAAAATTGACATTCTTATGAAACATGTGAAAGATTCTTACTCGAAAAGTAATAATTTTAAATATTCAGGTAGGATCAGTAAAATGTTACCCTTGTACGCATATCATAAATATGGTGTTTAAGAGCTTTTCACAAGGAATTCCACCCTTGTTGAAGGCCTTGTGGAGACCTTTAAAATTTCTAAATGCCTCCTATTTTTTCAGGTGATTAGAGTGCAATCTCTCTGACATTTACTGCATATCATTTCATTTTCATATGTAGACAACTCTTGATCAATAATAAAATCTAGTGAAACATATTTATGAAAATCTGAAAAATATCAAGTATGAATGCCATGCCAATTCAGGAGGTTTTTTTTCGTGATCTCGGACATAACACTCAGATAAATAAGGTGCAGAAATGATTTTTTTTTCAAATCGACAATAAAATACATACATAGATTGTTTGTATTTTCTAAAGCATTTACGTCATGTTTGGCATAGTTGAAAAAAATGTTCAGCCCAGTTAACAGACTTGTCTGGCATAAATTTTACGAAACATTATTTCACAAACATTTCAAGTTACAATTAAAATCTTACAACTATTTAAAAATAACACAGAAGGCATCATTCCTTGTATTCATAGATCATTACATGCACTTTCCAAATCAAAGTAACCGATATCGGCCCCAATGGCTTAAATGCGATGGACGAGTTTGGTCAACGGACGATAACAGGGTTGACTTGCAAAGTAATATCTTATCATCAATTTATCACATATTTTGTTCTTAATTTGTTATAATATTTATTAATTCATTTTAGATTTAGAATACATTTGAAAGTAGAAAGAGAGCATATATTAGTAGCCTGTCAGTACAGCCGCAAACTAGACTAAACGTGACGTCACTATTCTCTCGGATCGCTCGTGAGGGACGTTACAATGTTAAATCCATATCAGCCCTCGTATCTGCCATAGGGACATAATAATAAATGACAAATTTGTTCCACATTAGATATAAAGAAAAAAACTTATCTCTATTAAATATGTGATAATGCACATTAGTAGATGTCCTTCCCGCTGGATATGACTGCCTATTTGCGGGTTGTGGGAATATGTATTCTTCAGTTAAAAATGTTCTGATCTTGGCTTTATTAGGTTTTGGCTCCAATTCTAATGATGAAAGGTAAATCATTGAATGGCGCCTGTACAATATTAAATTTCCCCTTATTTATTAAAAATCGATAAACTTGGTTTTTTGCAAGAATAAACAAAATTAAATGAAACAAAAGTATATTCTGTTGTTTTAGGTGTTTCGCAGATAACGGAGACAATTCATTATGAAAGGCACGGTGATAACATTACACTTTTATGTACTTTAGTAAAAGAATATGATCCAGTTACCTGGGATTTCAACTCTACCCAATATACAAGTGATAAATCCTTATTTACCACAAGAATTACATAATAGACTATCAGTTGTAGGAAACTTTGATTTACATATAACTGACATCAGAACTGATGATGAAGGACGTTACCAATGTGTGACAAATATTGCTGGAAGGTTGGCCAGACACACGGTCTATTTTTATCTTATAAGTAAGTAACTAAATGATGATTTTACAAATTTTTATAAATTCTCGTAAAAATAACGAAAAAGCTTTAATTTAAAAAATCCTATTTGGTCTATTACAACGTCTCTGACGGAAGTTAAATTATGGTGGTATCTTAAAATTTAAATTTCGTGAAGATGGGACTTTAACAAAGTATTTAATTCCAATAGATATAGATCGAAATAAGTTCAAAAGAATGCAAATAGTGTAATCGTATAGGAAAAAAATTTAAAAAGTCAGTCAGTTTCAAGATATTTAATTGTTTTTTTATTTCTTTATTTCTAATGCTGCCTGTTGCATTGAAATCACAATGGCCCAGGCTTCCAAGCGATTCGGAATACTCTACGTCATATACAAACAATAAATATGATAATCATAATTTACATGTACTAAAGGTGAATAGAGAAAAATATGACTAATAAATACCCACTTTTTAAATTATATATTGGTCAATTCTTCTAATTTCCATATGAATGTTCTGTTTATGTTGCATAAACAACAGTAAATTTTCCCTTAATTCAACTTTGTATTTAGTAATCAAAATATTTTAATGAATGTTTACATTTTTCAAATTTAATTTTGTTTCTATATTTCCAAACAGTCCATTTTGCACCAAAAATTAAAATGTTTCCAATTATCCATTTGTTTTTTTCTTTTCCGTCATAAAAACCGTCGCACATGGTATTGTATACTTCACTCAGAAGCAGTGTTTCAATATATTCTATTAATTGATATACAATTTTGCAATTATACAACAAGTGCTGTTGAGTTTCAAAATGATTTTTACAAAAATGACAACAACCTTGAACTCTTGACAAACCAATTCTGTTTAGCTCATGACTGTGTAAACAATATTATTTAATGACTTCCACTGGAATTTACATATTTTATTTTTTATGTAATATTTTTTCTAACCCCACAAACTATATCCCATTTTACATCTGAACCATAATCTTCTTCCAATTTTAACTGCATCTTTGTAAAAACTTTAGGATTCAAAACCTTTTGTATATCTCGAAGTTTAAAGTCCCGCTGTATTATGAATTTTCCAGAGATAGAATAAAGAGAACCTTTTGTCAATTTCAACGGTAGTATGTCTGAATTTATTTGAACCTCATCTTCGCCCTTCAAAATTTATTTATTACAGTTGGGGAGCTAATTGATCTGTGAATATTCAGTTTCTAGGGTCAACGAGAAATTGTAAATAAAGAACAATTTTTAAAGTCTGAATTTGTTTCGTCCCGAACATCATGTATACATTTTATTCCACTTAATAAAAATGACTTAAAATATACAGATTTTCCGTGAAATTTAAGGTCTTCATTACAAAAAGTGGAGTATTCAGAATATTTACTACAGACGAAGGTTTAAATTTGGATTCGAAATTCACTGAAATATTGTAATGCTCTAATGTAAAATGGAGGAATCCCGTGTAATGAATAAATATTTATCATCCCTTACCTTATTTTTTATAACTAAACAACAGACATCTCTATTAACCAAATTGATTTTATTATTCCAAATAAATTCCCAAAGTAGATTGTTTATAATTTTTATGTATTATTCAGGGATTCCTCGCATCTTTACTTCATATGCTTTAATAGGAATCACCTGATTTTTTACAATTAATATTTTCCCTTGAATGTAAGGTTTCTCGTTTTCCTTGTATACAGCTTTTAATTTTTCTCAACTTTTGGTTTCCAAATACAATCTTTTTCAATTTCATACCCATGGTGTGCCCATAGTGTTTTCACATTCATATTAATCCATGTCATTTGATTAAACTTTGGCCTTTCCCCACTTTAACCCCCCTAGACATAATCCCTTGGTCTTGTCAAAATTAATTTTAGCCCCTGAGGCAGATTCATATTTATTCAAAATATTAAAGGCAAAGACAACAGATTTTTCATTTTTGTTGAATAACTGCGTGTCGTCAGCAAACATATTGATTTTACTCTCCAAACAGGAATCACTATTCGGTAAATTGGGTAATAATATGCCCTCTATATTTGGGTCTGCTCGAATGGCACATGCCATTGGTTCCGCTTGGATGACGTATAAAAGAGGACATTTTTAACAAATGAATTATAATTGTGGTTACCTTGCAGATCATTGAACTTAAAACAGATGACCCTATTAACACAGAAAGGTCTGCTACATACACCAAGAGATATGACATCATGTGTAGCAGCTTCATACGGAGTATATATATTTATATTGATACGCTTCCAGGTGTTGTGCTTACTATTTTGATAGATGGCTGCTTCTGACAAGCAAGCTTCTTAACCATGGATTTCTCGTAGAAGGATTGAAGTCACAGTCGCCGGCATGATTTGATCGGCCGTTACTTAAAATGAAATTCACAAATGACAACGGAGAACATACCACTGCCTTTACCGCAAATCCGTTTATTTACCGGTTGTGACTAATACCGTTTATGACTAGCCACTTGTTTTGACTCCCAAGTTAAACGACCCTAAATGGAACAGGAGTTGCATATCCTTCCGGGGCATCTGAACTCACCCTTGATGTTTTAGGGTTCGTGTAACTCCAGCTTTCAGTGTATTCTTTTGCTTTCTATGTAAGTCGTTCATTTTATTTTGTTGGACATTATCTTGTCTGTCTATTGAGTTATCGATTTCTGTCCGACCTTTTGCTGTCTTTGAATTAGTTTGATAAATAAATTATTTGCAAGCTCTTAAAAAAGCAAAATGTAAAATGAAAATCAGGGCCACTCTTCAAATGACACATTTTGACATTTATAGATACAGTTTAAATTTTTCTATGCTATCTATGTTATTTTTTGCTTAAAGATCAACTAAAAAATACATTTGTACGACGCTGACCCTGTGTTTGTTCCTAAGGTGTATATTTTTTATTTATAAATTTCTTTATGCCTTACACATAAAACTTAAAATCTTGTATCATATTCTGACAATTGCATTATCCGAGAAAAAAAACAAACGAAACAAAAGTTTTTGATAACTCTTTCAAATCTTAATATCTACAACAACAACAAAATGCCAAATTCAGGCTTCAGTCAATTGCATACATGTATTTTTTCGAAGTAATTTATGTACCTTGTGCCTAATTCTACGGATATCAAAAGATTGCTGATCCATAATTGAAACGGGAATTACATCGAGGGTGGACAAGGAGTGGTTGCACCTTCCGTTTTTGATATGATTTTAAAAACTCTAAATATATTTTTGGTGATTTTTTTACTTAAATTGTGAAGCTGCCCTTTACCCCGTCCTTTTTGGAAGGTGTAAACACCATCTAAGGAAAACAGCCAGTGTCCCTAACATTTTTATACATGTGTAACAGGTTTCTTAACTGTTTATGGCCAAACCTCACAAGGATCCTTTTAGATATGATGTGATAGACAAATTAACAATCCCTACCGCTACCTTGGTATTTTTCCGTTAATAATTCACATTTTTTCTACAAATACACTACCAAGATTTATCCAACAGAATTAACCTTGAATAAAGCCATTTACAATAGCTTCAAATGTCATTTCTGGACTCAGATGTATATATTCCTCAAGGTAAAGTTTCCGCCAAAATTTACGACAAGAGGGCGATTTCTCATTTCCAATTGTTAATTTCCCCTTCCTTGACGGGGCGTTCCTTTGGGTCCTTCATACGGTGTACATATTTCTCAGCTTGTTCAATATGCTGGCGTTTTTAGCGACGTTTCAGATTTTAATGAACGCAATCTAGGTATGACTTACCAATTATTAAGTCAAGGATTTCGTTACCACAAATCGATTAAAACATTTACTAAATTCTTTCATTAAACTAAAGAATTGTTATCAAATTTTGGATGTACATGCAATCGTGTAATAAAAAACGGGGTATCACATCATACTTTCATGAAAACGTGGTAAATAAGCTCGAATAAATACACATGGTAATAAAATCCATCTTGATAAACTAATCCGTAATGGATATCGCCAAAGAATGTCATCGTTTGTTTTTATTGGTACTAATAACGTTATCTATTTTGTTGTCTATGAATTTATATATTGGCTTTTACACAACCCATGTTTTCTTTCACTTCTAATGATTTAATATATCGAATTGGTTTTAATTGACACTGTAGTAAAGGAAAACTTGGTTTCTTGATTAGTTGCTTTGGGGTTTTGAACTAACAGACAGCAACTTCGAATACTTTTTTCGATGTACAAAATGTATATACTTTTGTTGTATCATTTATTAGTTTTTATTGTATTTGTTGTTGGTTTTCGGTTTCGATGTTAAGTGTTAAATTAACTTCGACCGATTTATATAGTGTGTTTTCATTACTGTTTTGCCACACCACTGTCCAAGGTTATCCGATCTCAAAATATTGAATTAAATTAAGAATCCTTAATATTCGATGTGGCATAAATTTGGTCCTATTATAAAGTTTAAGTGGTTTTCAACATTTATTTCGCTTTCAGAATTTCCAAAATATTTTGGTATTCGACCATATTCAGTATTCTCGTGGTTTTTTTTTTTAATGTTTAAAATTATGAAAATAGGAGTTATGGCATGATTGTCCACGAGACAGTCATCTACCAAATGACAGTCTAATTGAAACTTCTACAGGTCAATTACAGCCTTCACTATGAAACGGAGTCGATACTATTACGGCACCAAAATACAAAATTTGAAACTATTCCTAAAACACGACAATCCTGATCTATTGAATAAAATGGAGAACAAATAACAATAAAGGACTAATTAAACAATGACAATCACTAGACTTCAGATTCCTGGCTTGGGACAGGCACATTAAGTATTTGGAGGTATAAAACATGTTTGTGAACGCGCAACCCTCCTCTTTTCCTAGCCTTTTGCTGTCTTTGAATTAGTTTGATTAATATATTGTTTATATATTTCCAACAACAGTGTTTGAAAGATGTAAACTGCAGCCTTCCAACATACATTCCAGTACCCAAAATTAAATAGGAGCTTTCGCCCTCCACACAGCACAAGAGAGAAATTTCGTATCCGTTGTTTATTTACGTTTTTTTTTATTATATTTTTTATATATTGTATATATTTTCGTCGTGGACAATCATGCCATAACTTAATTATAACTAAACTTATAAATTAACTTATTTTTTTAAATGTATAAATATATGAAAATAGGAGTTATGGCGTGACTGTCCACGCTCCCCTAACCTAGGACATGGTGTGACAAAACAGCAATAAAAAACACGATAAAATTTTTAATGCAGATTCTACCCACTTGCTACACTTAGACAGAGACATATTGTAATCAATATAGCTATATTTCACATTTTATAAATTAAATTTTATCAAAATGTATCTATATTGAAGCATGTTTATAAATTTGTAATTTACAAAATGGAAAACAAAACAGTAGCATTGTGTTCTTATCATTACTTGCACGCTATATATTGTTACATGTATTATTCAACAAATGGAATATTGTTGATTTTTTTTTTGTAGAGTTTTATCACGTTTTGATCAGCATTAATTCGTTTTTATAACCTTTTCATATTTTAAATGTTAACAAGCATAATATGTGGTTGCTTTTACGTTGTACAGTGTATTTTGTACCCAACTTTGTTATTTTGGCCAGTTTTTGTTTCCAGGTATTTTAAAGTTTACGGACATCAATTCGCATGTAAACACACAAACAAGGTACTTTTAAAGAAAAATTTATTAGGTTTTCAAAACATATCTTTTTAAAAAATTTTATTGACTATCAAAAAAGTTATAGCAAAAATTGTAGCCCTACCCCTTCCTTAATTTCCGGAAAACTCAATTTTTTCCTTTCAACTATTATACTGAAGTCTGAATGAAGTTTTGAAGCATTATTTGTATATGATATTATCAATTATGGAAGTTTATTAAATTGTATTATCCCAATGATGTTTTTTTAATTGAGACCAAAAATCATGAAAAAACAGGATTTGGGAAATTTCAGATTTGTTCAGTTTTTCTCCATTGTCGTAACGCAGCGATTTATTTGGTTGTGTTCAGACTATAAACTTTATATGAATAGAAAGATATATTAGGCATCATTTAAACCCAGGAAACCTGTTAAACTGTTGTCTCCCTCCAAATTTTAAGAAAATTGTACCACTACCCCTAGGAAATTCTGCTGAAAATGTTGGTTTGTAAGTTGAATTTGTAAATATACCATTTAATATTTCTGTTGTCCATCAAATGTTACAATATTTTGTAAAATGGTAGTTTTTAACGTTTCATATTTCCCTTTTTCAGCTTTATTTTTAATCAGTTTGTTTAAACCATGTTAAGTCTTTTTCTTTGAGCGTTTATTGCTTTACATGAATAGTTTTATCTGAAAGACACACAACGGGTGCTAAATATAGTTCTTTTTTGAAATGTTTACATGCTGCTTCAACTGACTTTTTTCATTTAACCAAATCAAAAGTTTATCAAAATCAGACCACCTCAATATATTTGGCCTAATGAAAGGAATTTGCTGCCTTGATATTGCTTACAAAATAATAAGATGGTACTTGATTACAAGATGGTATATATCTACCGTATTCCTTGAAAATGGGTGATTTTTCGAGACTATATTTTTTATTTTGCATTGTTCGGTTGTTAAGAATCCCAATATTCTGCTTAAAATACACTTAAAATATGAAAAAAGGACGATTTAAAACTGTTGGTGGTGATGAGTCTTGAGGGTGCACGGTAGACCTACCTAGCCCAAGGACTGTAAAGAACTTCCTAAAGACTTCATTGAGTACGGATTTCAGAAATCTTAAAACCCACATTTACTCTCTGTGATAGTGATGAAATTAACACAAAAATATATGTACGGTTTTCTATCGATCATTGTTGTTGAACGTCTTCTAGCAATTTTATCTCTAAGGTTTTTGGTTTTATTTTTAATTTTAATTTTTTTTTTATTAAACAAGAAGTACGGCCCTATAGAACACGATCCAATTTTACATACAAAAAACAAAAACAAAATATATTTCGAAATCAGAAAAATGACACAACACAATATGTGTTGTGCCATGCAGATGCTCCTACAGGATCAACTTTACAGAACAAATCTGTTGTATTAAAAAGAGATTTAGACAAGCATGATCCAAATGAAGGCTCGGTCTGGATTTTGTCTCTGAACAACAAATTACCTAGGAAACATGATATTCATGTAAAAAAAAGAAAACATTGAAAAGCTAATTTTCAAAACTATACTACTAAAAAAATATTTGCAACACATTTTTATCGTTTGTTTATTTAAACTGGCTTAAAACAGATAAAACCACCCTATGAAGGTAAAACATTTTATTTTACAACAATGCGCGGGAATTCAATTTTTCGATTCTTTTTAACATCGTCATTTAACGTCGGTTCAACGTCGTATTTCCTGATTTTGCCAAAATTATGCCATAGGAACAAAAGTTTAAAGAGAATAATTAGCCGAGGATAAAATATATATTGATATTTTATCCATTTATAGCCAAACACTTTGCCATGATATTTAACATTGTTCCAGGCGACAAAAGATGCTGTGTTCTTTGAAAGTGGGATGGGTTAGGAAACCGTTTTTGAGTTCTGGAACTGAGCTTTTGTTTTTGTTCGTAAAAAGTGGATTTTGTCATCCAACCCGGTTTATTAGAACGGGTTTTAGTGGTTAGACAAAACATCGGCATTTTTCATCAATTGGTGGCATACATTTTGGTTTGGCCTTCGCTGATAAGCTTGTCTTGACAATCTCCCTCCTATGAACTCTTGCGAAAACGGGTTGCAAAATAATGGCTTAACACCTTTATTTTTAAAGGATTGCGTGTGCAGCTGTACAAATTACCCTACTCGAGAGCAATTTCACGTTTTCTGTATTTTCTAAACGTCGTACATTTGATTCGTTTTTTATGTGAAAAAAAAACTTTAAAACTTTGACGTCAGATATGACGTCAACCGTAATCATTTCAATCCATGAGAGACCCTACAACTATGACAATAAATGTAGTTTATCAGCATTTGTTTGGTAGCTTCTTTAAATAATCAAGGCGTGAAATTGACAAGTGTTGCAAAACTTTTTAGTAGTATATAATTAAATGATTAGCACTGTAGACAGTCAGAACTGAACTAGTGAAACCAAAGACTCGTCAAACCATCAATAAATCACAATGAAGTAAAATCTCAAGTAAATAAAAATAGACATTATTTAAAAAGAGTCTTTTATTGTTTATAAAAAAATATAAAGGAACTCTGATGCATGACTTCCACCATCTTTTGTGTTTGGCACTTTTGGTACTAAGCTGGTAGTTGTGACTGTATCACATTTAATATCCTCCTGGAAAAAAATAATATAGTTTTATTTTGAGTAAATCAAATGCAATGAATGAGAGAATAGCTTCTTCTACTAGAACTTTTTGGGTCATTTTATCGTCACACAGTTTACACAAACGAAGAATGCAATGTCTTATATGTAAATTATATTGTTTTGTGTGGTTTTTAAACAACAATCCAAAAAATCTACTTGTTTCATCTTCAACAGGCAAAGTAAACCGTAATCTATGTTTTTACGTTTTGTGTCCCTTACATCTATGAAAAAACAAATCATTAGATTGATTGAATGATTCTTAACGTCCAGAGGCAAATATTTCATGCATATTCAGGACGAGAGCATATTAATGATGAATGATGATGAATGAACCCTGCTTTGTACTAGACCGACACGCTGAGCCGGATTTTTAACGTGCTAGCTCACGAAAGCAACAGTCCACAGGAAGACGTGCCACTTAACCCAGACACATTATTCTGACTCTGGGCCGACCAGTCTTTGCTTTTACTCCCAAATGCTGCGTGCTTAGCGGAGAAGCAGCAACTACCAATCTTATGCATTCAAAGATATGTTGAATTAGGAAAAATCGTCTAAAGTACACATATAACAAGCAACATGATGATATTGTTTAAAGGGAGACTACCCAAAATTTGTTATGTAGATATTTATGTTGTTACCCACTCTAAGTAAAGTTATGTGCGTACGGTTAACGATTTTCCCAAACATAAGAGAAAAAAGTAGTTCGTCGTTAACCTCGTTACTTCGATTAAAATTAATTATTAAAGCTTTAGGTGGTCAGTTCAGATTATTAGGATAATTCTGTTGATCTCGCAACCATTGAAATCGAAGAAAAATTGTATACAGAGATTTTCAGTATCATGTTTAGCTTTCTTGGACATTCTAATAGAAGCGGGGATAAACGAATCTCATGTAATTGCATTAAAATGCATCAAGCGGCAAGCGATTTTAATACCAATATGGAACTGTATTAAATTGTATTTTTTAAAGATGGTTAATATATGTAAGGATTTTTAATTGACTTCTTACCATACGATTTGATGATTCTGACACTGTTAAACTTTTTTCCGTATCCACCATATGGTTTTCCGTATCCACCATATTTTTTTCCGTATCCACCATAGGATTTTCCGTATCCACCAAAGGATTTTCCGTATCCACCATAGGATTTTCCGTATCCACCATAAGATTTTCCATATCCACCCAATGATTTACCATATCCTCCAAAGACCTGACCATATCCGCCGTAGTTCTTTCCATTTCCACTGAATCCTTTTACAAAAACTGGTTCGTAGCTGCTGAATTTGTTTATGTTACTTGGGTATCCACCGTAGCCTTTGACTTGTTCAATTACTTTGGGGGTGATAATGTCAACGCTTCCTTTACCGTGGAAGTCTTGTTTGCCCCATCCGTTTTCCCATTCATATCCTTTGCCTCCCAAACCGTTGTCCTGTCCATGGTGTCCCCAGCTATTATCTTGTCCGAAGTTGCCCCAACTGTTGTCATGGCCGTAGTTTCCCCATTTGTTGTCTACTCCCTGGTGACTCAGACTACCGTCATGTCCCCAGCTGTTGGTTTGGCCTTGGTGTCCCCAGTTGTTGCCATTGCCATGATGTCCCCAGCTGTTGCCTTGGTCATGATGCCCCCAGGTGTTGTCTACTCCTTGATGTCCCCAGCTGTTGTCAGCTCCATGATGTCCCCAACTGTTGTCTATTCCTTGATGTCCCCAACTGTTGTCAAAACCTTGATGTCCCCAGCTGTTGTCATTGCCCCAACTTTTATCAATTCCTTCGTGTCCCCAGCTGTTATCATTTCCCCAGCTGTTATCATGTCCCCAGCTGTTGTCATTTCCCCAGCTGTTGTCATGTCCCCAGCTATTGTCATGTCCCCAGCTGTTGTCTTGTCCCCATCCACCATCGTGACCCTTATTTCCCCATCCATTGTCCATGCCCTTGTTTCCAACTGAGCCTGTATTGGCCAGGCTGACGCCTCCCTTCCATTCATCAATGTATTGAGCGAAGGCAACAGTCGTGCAAACGAAAATTACTGCAAGCTTCAGCATCTGAAATATCAAATTGAGAAGATTAAATGCGTTTTCTTCATATAACATCAAAATGTGTAGGAACAAACTTTCTTTGAAAAGGTATGAACATTGATTTAGTGTTTTTTGAAATTGAACCGTTTGGGTAGATACAACGGTACAGATAGTATAGAAAAGTATACCTATATAATATAAAAAAATAAAATGAATAATGCACTTATAACAATATGCAATTCTCTGGGAAATTCCCCAAAGATTAAGATAAACATATGGGGGAATTAAATCACGTAATACAAATACAAAAATAGATTTAGTAATCAGCATGACATTTGAAAAAAAAATGTATTAACGTTTGATTGAACTTAATGTTTCTATAAGCAGAAAATGTCCATGGCAAATAAAATTATATTAATGAATAAATTCCATTCAATTGCACTGGCATGCTGTTTTAATTTTCCACTCCATTTCATGTCATTTATACAGCTAAATTTGAACAATGTTTGCTCTTAAACTGTTCAAATAAATTTTAATTTCCCTGAAGAAAAAAACATGATAAGAATTACATTTAACTTTTAATATTTCAAACTAGAATTTCTGTAACGGAAGTTTCCACGGTGTATTATATAATAATGGACGTGTTTAAGTCTTTCTACAAACAGTTTAGTGAAAAACTAACTTACCGTGGACATCAGTTTGTGGATGGACACCGACCACCGGAGTAACTGTAGTATTTATACATTATCTACCCTCAAGGTTACATCATAGATCGTGTTGACAGTTTTTAGCTGTATAACAAACATCATCAATATATGTCTACAGAAATTGACAGTAATAACTGTTCTACCCGTCCAATATATTGTCGTTCAATGTTCTGATCCTAACAAAACGTTCTCTAAAGATGACATATACAGAACGTTCGATTTCTTGATTGATAACATTATATTTTGTAATATTTGGCGGTTGTTTATTACAATTGACCCTCGCCATTCCAATGGGAACTCTCTCGTCATACAGAACCTTCTGCAGCTCGATCTCTGTGATTCACCTTCCGACTTTAGATGTACTTTCGCTAAATGTGAACTGTCTACCGAAACCATCCAATGAAATTTCAATACTACAAACCTAGATTTACCTTATCTAAAAGTTGACAGTAAGAGCTGATTAAAAAAGTTTTTACGACAATAATATGACTTTGATTTCCTATTGTTAACTTTCCCTTCATGTGAATCAACATTCCAGCGGCTCCCACATATGGCGTTTATTTCCTTCAGTTGATACGATACTTTCTATCGGAATTGTGTTGATTGAAAGTTGCTTAACCAAGGATATCTGATGAAATAATAAAAATATCAACTCAGATATTTTTCGATTGCCATCTTAACTGTGACTTGAATGAGCATTGTAACCAATGTTACAAATGATGATGACTATCTTCCGACTATCATAGCTTCGTTCCTTTTATATTTATCGGTTTGCGATCTAGATAGAACACCGCGTAACACGTTGATTGCCACTAGTAGACCAAGATATGCTTATATAATTAGCTCACCTTTGTTATCACAGGGTTCGTTTTAGTTCTCTTTCCCTTGTTTTGTTTAGAGATGTTCGTCTTTTTTCGTTTTTGTTATGTATGTGTTTTTGTTTGTTTGTTAGATTTGGGTTTTTTTGGCACGATATCCATTTTATACGAATATATTTTGAGTTGAACAATATTAAGTTGTATCAAGGCTTTGGCTTTTATACCTCCATTCAACACATAACTTCAATAGTGCTTGTTCATAATTTTACATGCAACAGTTGCATTTTTCCATAGGAATAATAAATGAACTAATGGTCTTTGCAATGGGGGTTCACTTAAGCTACTTGACCGGTCGATTTCTCTGGATTAGCATTTACAGAACCTGGTCATGTCAAACTTAACAATAAGGAATTTGCGTATATCTTCTCTTCTGGCTAGAACTTAACAGTTTTGACAAAGGCTTAAAAACTTTCTCATAAACTAACGCATCATAAAATACTGGCCAGACTTGCTTAATTGATGGTTTAATGGAATTCAGTTGCTCAATTATTCGACATTGTGTGTATTTTGTTGCCTTAATATTTAGAGATAAAAGAGGACGATTTCTTATACCAAAATGGAAATGTCCCTTTTTTTAGGGGAAGTTCCTCTGGCTCCATCACTCCGTGTGCTTTTGATTTTCACATGTTTGATTTGCCATGTTAATAAAATTTTAATAAACTTTAAAAATTCGTATTCATGTTATATTGTAACTGGTTTTGATGTATACATTTTTAACTTTAATTGGTCGATTATTGTGATTTTGAAAAAAACTTTCAAATTACATTTTAGGAGCCATTTGCAGCTTTCATAACGATATGAATCTTTGTCTATTGTTGAAGGCCAAACAGTTATATGTTGGTGGGACTAGCTGTCTCATTTATCATTGACAATCATAGGCCAGGTGAGCTTTTCTCATCACTTGGCGTAATTTGCCCGTTTGTCGTCCCGGTCCGTTGTCCGTCGTCCGTCTACAATTTACATTTAAATCTTCTCCTTTGAAACCGCTGAGTAAATCTGAACAAAATTTTGGAGGAATAGTCCTTGGATGGTCCCCTTCATAATTGTGTCCGAGGTCCCGATTGGCTAACCAATATGGCCGCCGTTACTAGAATAAGAAAAAGGTGTGTTTTTAAAGCAATATTCTCCCTCAAAACTGTCAGGCTAATTTATGCCAAACTTTGTTGGATTAGTCCTCAGGTAATCTTCTTTAAGGATTGTATCCGATGACCCCACCCGCCAACTTAGATAACCTCTTCAACCGAACTTAGTTTAACAAAGGACCCTATGGGACATTGAATTAAAAATTTTCTTGACTGGAAGACATGCTTATTTGAAACAAAAATTTGGCTTAATGGTCTTTAGGTGGGTTCCCTTTCAGATAAATATTCGATGCCAGCCAAGATCACTGCTACATCCAAACTTAGTTAAACATATGAACCTACGGGATCTTCTTGCCTGTAACTACTTTATTTCTAAGAACCAAACTGGTGTGGAAAGGTCCTTAGATGGGTCACTTTCAGAAGTATATCCAATGACCCTCACCCGCCAACCGAGATGGCTGCCTAAGCCGAACTTAGTTTAATATAGGACTGTATAATATTTTCATTTAAAAATCTTTTGTATATAACGGCTTGCTTTATAACCAAAGTTAAATCGAATGGTTCAATGTCGACTTTGTCTGAGCATTTACGGGCTCCTAGGAGCCTCTTGTTTATATTTGTGATTGATAAAGAGGTGTCCAGCCGAACAAGTTCCAATATAAGAACTTGAATGGGTCAAATTTAAGTCCCGGTCTCCCTCCCCCGTACCCTTTAAGGTAGATAGTTTCTAATTTCTACGAACATTTTTTCTTTTTCCTCAGGACTGTTATACAATGTTTTAACCAATATAAAGGTTATAGGCACAACAAAAATAACCAATAAACATTATACATGTAAATAACGACCAGAAGTGCAGTCATGCCCGGGTTTGTTACTTTACTGCATTTCAACGCAGATAAATAAGTCTCAATTTAATGTAATTTTATTTTTTTTAAATGTCTTTTTATATGGGTCAATTGTTAAACCCTGCTTGTAGTTATACAAATAAGTTTATAAATGGTTTTCAACATTACATTTGTTTATAAACTTACAACATTTCATTGTGGGCACAGACAGTTGACAATGTGTAGCAATAAATTTGATCAATGTATGTGATACCAGTACATTATAACATTAGAACTATACAATTGACAGTTGACATAATAATTACGCATATTTTCGTACAGTTACCATTGTAACAACATAACATCTAGGTAATAAATGCTATGAATTATCATAAATCTGTACAGTGTTATTAATCAGGGAGACCCATTGTCAGCTCTCTTGTCTTTGCTCTTTTAAAATAGGTCACATTTTCATAAACAAGTCTGGCAAGTTTTAGATGACTTTAAACTTTTACAAGAGTTAATAAATGTAACAAAGATTACTAATTTTTCAATTTCATTTTTGTTAATTATGTAAACTATTATCATTATTTTTAGTTAAAGATATAAAATATAAAAAGCCTCCATTAAAGTTATTGTTTATTACCATGTAGTTCATTTTTGAAAACAAATTTCAATTATTCATGGTCATCATTCCAAGTTGCAATTTAATTTAAGATCTATTCCCTTTTTCTATAACAAAAGTCGTGTAAAATTCCCTCACAATTCAAATACCCATTTGAACCACAGTAAAAAATAATTGTTTAAATCTTTTTGGTGATGAACTTCGCGTATATTTTGTGTGTAAAATATGTCTGTAATGCATTTCCGAAAATTTTATGAAATTTTAAATTTTCATTGCCGGTCTTTGTTTTTCATTTATAAAAAAACCCAATTTTATTTCCATAATTTCATGATTACTTGCGCAAAAACATTCCGAAAATTTTACGAAATTTCATAGTTTCGTTACCGAACAAAATCTGTCTTTCATGAATTTTGTTGCTATTTTAATACAAGGAGGATGTAACAGATCTGAAGTTCATTAAAACTTACAATAAGTATCTCTTTAGGTTTGTTGGTGTCAAAGGACAGAAGAGGCTTGAATGTTATAAAGATTACATGTATTAACCTTATCTTAATTTTCTTTGATTTTTCTTTTGACCTGTTGGGAAAAGGTTTGGTACCCACTAAACTAGTATAACCCCACCACATGTGTCATGTGCCTGTCCCAAGTCAGGCATTGTGGTCATAGGTTCTCCTTTATGTTCTATGTTTTGGTACATTCTTAATAATATTCAGGTACGAGCAGTATTATTTTACGTATACCCGATTTTTTATTTGGGCGATTTAGAGCATTTCAAAAGGAGTGGTATTCCACCCTTGTTGAAGACCTTGAGGAGACCTCTAAATTTGTAAATCCCCTCGTTTTTTACTTGTGGTTTGTGTGCAGTCTCTCTGACATTTACCCAATATCTGTTCATTTTCATATAAAGAAATAGTTGTAGGAACAGCCTATCGGTGAAGCGGAGTAGTCCAGATAATCATAACGTCTGCTGAGGGTTTTTTTTATTATTTTGATTTTTA